>JABSNV010001263.1:0-40000 GCA_024085815.1 Flaveria linearis
GGCACCGGGTATTAAGTCAATTTGAAATTCGATTTCGCGGTCATGTGGCAATCCCGATAGTCTTCCGGGAACACATCTGGAAACTCACACACAACCGGAACGTCGATAGTTGTGGTGTTGGTGTTTCCAACCTTCACATAACATAGGTAGGCGTTGCACCCACGCCTCATGCACTTCCCCACCACCCGCCATCGAAATCACCTTCGGAATCATCGTTACCCGATCACCGTATATTGTCACCAGAACTTCCCCGTCAATGCCGTCAATCTATCATCTTCTTTCGACATACGATATTCGCTTCATAGGTTGCCAACCAATCCATCCCTAGTACTACATCAAATCCCCCTAGGGCATACATGTATCTAGCAGCAAACCTATGGCCTTCTAACTCTATGGTACAGTCCTCTATCACATCAGTAACTCTAGTGGACTTACCAATAGCAGTTTCTACATCAAAGGGCTCACTAATGCATTTACTACTAACAAGCACTTTAGCACAGAAAGTAGTAGAAATGAAACTCCTAACTACCACCAGAATCAAATAACACAGAATCAAGAGTTTTGATTTACTAGAAACGTACTTGACACAACATCGGGGTCCGTCCTAGCCTCCTCTCGGTTCATGGTGAAAGCTCTGGCGTCGCCTTCTGCCCTTCATCCCGGCTGTCTTCTTTGCCCCGGAACTCTCCACCCTCGACTTCCTGCAGTCTTTGCTCAATGGCCCACCTCGCCGCAATTTAACACCTTAGCTCCTTACAGTCTTTTCAAGATGTGCCCGCTTCCCACCCTTGAAACACACGTTGAGCCCCGATCTGCACTCACCCGTATTCTCCTTCCCGCACTTGCCACACCTTTGGGCCTCGAGCTTGATGACCCCACCCTACGGTCATTCGTTCTCATCCTTTTGTGTTCGGGTAAAGCCCCACACGCCCGAACCGTTTCCCCTTCCAGTCCGGTCACCACCACCAGCCTTCTCACCTCCGCATCTGCTACCTCCCTCTCTCATCATAGAGCCTCCTAGCCAAATCTACGGCCGACCTAAAAGTGCTTGGGTCGTGCAGCAATCAAATGCCTACGATATCGTCTGGTAGCCCCTGTACTACCGGTTAATCTTGCGAGATACCGGTGTCACCTGATCTGGCACCAGCCTCGCCATCTCATTGAACTTGGCATGTATTGCTGGTGGTTCATGTTTCCCGCCTCGAGTTGCAGAACTCTCTCTCAATCTTTTCAAGTCCCGGTGAGGACAGAATTCCTCAACTACCAACTTCTTCACTCGGGCCACTTCATCTTGCCTATAGCCCTGCTGCCCTCAGCTTGGACAATATTGTCCCACCAACATAGTGCTGAGTCAGTAAAGGAGTGGGTGCAAACTTCACCTTCTGATCCTCCCGGCACTCTCGCTGACTCAAGTACCGCCTCCATCTCCCTATCCAACGGTGGGCTGCAGCAGCATTACCATTCCCGTCAAAAGTCGGGGGCCTGCACCTCTGGAATGCCCGTATTGCATCCCTTGGTTTCACCCCTACTTACATCATCTTCCTCTCATCAGATTACTATCTTTGGATCCGTCGTTCCTCCTCCCTCCCTTGCTTTCCTTCCCCTTGACCTCTCCTATCCTCCTTCTCCTTCTCTCCTCATTCCTCACAGCACGAATAACATCCGTCACACAGATGGCATAACTGCCTGCAGGACTTGGTGTACCTCATCAGCAATCGCCTCCCTAGCTGAGGCATTCAGGCTCGCATTCTCAGTTTCTTCGTTCCTATCAGGAACCTCAGGTTCACGGGGGTCGTCTCTGGAGCTTTAGTACTGTTCCTAGTCGTACGCGGACGACCTCTACCTCTAGCAGCTTTGGTAGTTTCTTCCCAGCCATTTTCCTATGCACTATAAGATTTCAAACACTAAAACAGTCATTCAAGGAAACAGCTCAGTTTATGTCAATTATAGTAAGTCCCTAATTACAGTGGCCAGTTGTGATTAGCCACTTACTTTTACTCTTCACACCCCAAGCATCCCCTATCCTGACTACATCAGTATCTAAATCTACTAAGAACACATAAATCACATAGCACACGCACATAATCTGGTTAACTTTTTAAGAAAACAATACCTGATGGCACATGGCTACTCGGGTTGACATCCCTCTTCCTATCCCATTCTCAGTTTAAGTTAAGGTTTATTTTGAAAATTTACGTTTTCACTTAAACTTTAGCTCTGATACCATCTTGTAAGGCCCGTTCCCGGCACCTCACAGTCGGTCATTCACAGCATAAAACATACATATTATAAATTTAAGCAGCGGAATTAAGTTTAACAAAAACCATCCATTCATTGTAAAAACTGTTGTTAAGCAATACATTCTAGTTTCTAAGTCACAAAATAATTAGTCAATGAATTACAAAACAACAGTGTCATCAAAACATAATTTGGATGTCAGTCTTGCCCGTCAAGTAGCCATCCCCGTGTGCCATCCTCAGCAACCTGTTACCTGCCAACTGGAAAATACATAAAAGTCAGCGTTGCTGAGTGAGTTTTAGTTTTGTAGATTAAAATACTTTTACTTTTCATTTCATGGAAAAAACCTTTCTTTACTTATATGCGGTCACACAAGTACGTACACAGATAATATATTACTATCTTCGTCGTCGTCATTCTTTAACTTCATTCGTGTGCCGTTCATCGTTTACATTCATATTCTTTCGTTCATATTAGTTCTTCCATTCATACGTATCTTACTTTCATTCATTCTACATTACATACGTTCATACATTCATTTCATTCATACCTTCATTGCATACGTACGATCATTTTTCATTCATGCGTTCATTACATTCTTTCGTACTTTCATTCATTAATCTTACTTTAGCTGTGAGTCTGTTGCGACACCAAGTCACTCACCTCTAAGCCAATCTCGAGGATTGACCTACATACTGTGAGTATGTTGTGACACCAAGTCACTTACCTCTAAGTCGATCACAAAGATTGACCTACATCCTGTGAGTCTGTTACGACATCGAGTCGCTCACCTCTAAGTCGGTCACAAAGAATGACCTACATCCTGTGAGTCTGTTGCGACACCGAGTCGCTCACCTCTATGCCAATCTCGAGGATTGACCCTGTGGCATCCTCCGGGGTAGCTAACCCCATCACAGTTGAGCTAACACCTGCCAGGGGTGTGCACCTCCATTCATTTGCTTGCAAGCCTTTCTCACGTTCATTCGTTCATTTATTAATGCATGCATTCATTCATCGTGTTCCTTTTTCATTATCTTTCATTTTACGTTCCATTTCTCTTTATCATTAATATTTTACTTATTAATGATTATGCTCTTCGTTAAATCCTAAACATTCCTTATCATGCCTTTTTCATACTTAACAATAAATAATAATATTGTTAACGATAATAAAATACTGATTATAAAATCAGTAACAATAAAAAAGGGTTAATCATTATCATCATTACATTCATAAAACATCATCATTTATTAACCCTAGTCAACTCTGGTCAAAATCCCATAAATCAGCTTTCCAAAAAATTTCTGTAAAAATTCTAAGTGTTCAGTCGTATGAGCACTATGCAGTCGTATGAGCCCTGCTCAGTCGTATCACCTTCTCAGTCGTTTCACTTAAACTTAGAAAATTTTTCTAAGTCATACGACCACTGTTCAGCCGTATCATCCCCAGACTTAGGAAATTTTTATAGGTCATACGACTACTGTTCCGTCGTATCATTCCCCATACTTAGGAAATTCTAATGATCATACGACCACTGTTTAGTCATATTACCCCATACTTAGAACATTTCCAAGGGTCATACGACCACTGTTTAGTCATAAGATCCCATACTTAGAAAATTTCCAGGGGTCATGCGACCACTGTTCAGTCATATGACCCCACACTTAGAATATTTCTAATGGTCATACGACCACTGTTCAGTCATATGACCCTACACTTATTCTATCTAATGGTCATACGACCACTATTCAGTCATACCCCCATACTTAGAAATTTCTAATGGTCAGACGACCACTGTTCAGTCATATGACCATTATTTGGACTGACTAGTCGTATTAGCAGCCTATTCATGTGTCTAAGTCATATTTCAGTCCCCAAACATCATAATACCTATTTCTAAGCATGTACATATGATTTCAGGCATAAACTTAACACAATCATAGGCATATGTACACTCTAAAACATACTCTGTAATCATACACATGCACATATCATACGGGTTTCATACATAAATCCATAAAAATACATACATGCATTTTCCAGCCCCAAATCATTTAAAAACGAGTAAAAAGGGGGCCTAGAACTCACCTGTGCTGTTTAAACCTTCAAACTCAAAAACTTGAATTCCTCAGATGTTCTCAACACCTATCACCCGCTAAAACACATACCCGAACATGCAATAACACCTATGAGCATACTACTGAGGCTAGATCAACTAGAAATGACTTAAACACTTAATCTTACCTCAAGCCCGAATTGTTCCTCTTTCCCTCTCTAAAGCTCGTAGTCTCTGTTGTTTCTCTCATTAAAATCCGAACAAGAAAGGGTGTGCAGAGTGAAAATGGGCGGCCATGCCACCTTTTCACCAACTTTTACCAACTTTGAGATTTTTTCATTTTACACCTTTGGTCCCTCAACTTTGGGGTTGACTTCCCTTTTCCTCCTTTTTCTTTCTCTTTTACTCTTTTATTTCTTTAAAAGAAATATACGGGTGTTACACGATAGATGGAGAGGAATAGAAGCAGGCCTAAACTAACATGGGAGGAAAGGATTTGACATGGTTTACTAGAGTTGCACCTCTCGGAAGACATGATCCATGATGAAAGTAGTTGGAGATATAGGATTAAGGCTAAATACGTTTAGGGGAGGGTTTTGGTATGTTTTATACATGTCATAGTGATATCTTAGGGAATTATTATAATTCTATCAGTGATTAAAAGATTTATTTGTGTAGAATTGGTTGGTGTAACGGGACCAGACTTAAGGTTACATCACTATACAGTGGAGTTATTAAGGCGGAGGCTATATTGGGAAGCAATATTGGTAGCCACATGTTCATTTTGAGACTCAGTTTGACACCTTCGGACAAAATAATTCCATTGAATTTAAAAAAAGGCAGTTTCCTATAGTTGTTTGTTTTGCAATGACAATAAATGAAAGTCAAGAACAATCTTTGTTGAGAGTTGGTTTGTACTTAAAGGATCATGTTTTTATAAACGCTCAATTGTATGTGGCATTATCGAGGGTCAAGAGTAGAGATGGACTGAAACTATTGATCGTAGATCAAGACAATAAGTGACTAGTGTTACTATGAGTGTGGTTTAGAAGGAAGTTTTCACACATCTTTATTATTCAGGTTTTAAATGTAATTGTATAAGTTTTATAATGTATTACTTTATGTTATTCTTCAAAAATAAAAACCAATTTTTTTTAAATATTAGTTCTTAAATATATAGACCCATGTAACATATAGATTACTAAACTAGTGTTGGATATATTTAGTGTAATTTTGAGATTGCGTATGACATTCAAATAAGAGTGCACGCTTGTCTGAATGTCATCGGGCCTAACGGGGGATCCAAGGGGCAGCGCCCCCTTGGCAGGGGTCGGGGGCAGCGCCCCCGAGAGAAGCGGGGTCCAAGGGGCGGCAGCCCCTGGCTGGGTCCAAGGGGCATAGCCCCTGGCTGTAATTTAGACAAAAGTCCTTCATCGAAAATGGATTAGAAATTTAATTTCGGGCCAAATATGCATTCGTGGAACTTGAGGGACTAAAGGTGTAATTTACCCCAAGAAGCAGTTTTCTTGAAACTAAAAATACGCTCCTGCGTATTCGGTTTCTTGATCCCCTAAAAAGAAATTCGATTTATTTATCTTCTTAAAAATTGCTCAATCAAAAATCCATATGAAAATCTAGAATCAATCTAATTTTATCCAATCAAACGTTGGTAGACACTCCAATTGTTTGATCTAAAAGTGATCACACGACTTCAGATTTATCCAGTAATTTTCGAGAATTCCCCAACAAAGATCAAACAATTTCGTGACGATGGCTGGTGAATCGGTGAGTGATAATACATCAAAGTTCGTGAAGTTGGCGAAATTTGAAGGAACGGATTTTCGACATTGGCAAAAGAAGATGCAGTTTTTGTTGACAACTTTGAAAGCGGTGTATGTGTTAACAACCCCGGTGCCAAAGGAAGTGGCGGATGAAACTATCGAACAAACAAGGAAAAGGAACAAATTCTGGAATGATGATTTCATTTGCCGTGGCACAATTCGAATGGTATGTCTGACACTTTATTTGATATTTATCAAAATGCTGAATCCGCAAAGAACTGTGGGATACGCTTCAAGCCAAGTATATGGCCGAAGATTCCTCAAGCAAAAAATTCTTGGTAAGTGATTTCATGAATTATAAAATGGTGGATGGGCGTTATGTGATGAAACAATACAACGAGTGTTTGGGAATACTTGGTAGGTTGAACATGGGCTAAAAATGGATGAATCCATTGCCACTTCATCCATCATAGATAAACTCCTACCTTCTTGGAAGGAATTTAAACATAGTTTGAAACATAAGAAGGGTGAATAAAACCTTGTTGAATTGGGAAGTACTATTAGTATTAAGGAAGGTTATAGAAGAATGGAAAATGTTTGGGTGAAGGAGAAGGACAAAGATATCGGTGGGTCCTCGGTTAATGTTATGGAGGAAACTAGTCTAAGTTCCAAACAGGGTAACAACACAAACAATAAGAAACGGAAATTCCAGGGTGGTGGTAACAAAAAGGGTTTTGTGAAAAAGGGAAAACAATCCAAAGATATGGATGTTGGAAGTGCGGGAAACCGGGGCACTTCAACCGTGATTGCCGTGTTGGAAAGGGCAAGAACGAATCTGGAACTAGTGGTGGATCCAACAAGGATCCAAAGCAAGCAGGCCAGATTTTAACAGTTGAAAATAATTCGGAGTTGAATTATGTTTCTTTAATTTCTGAAGCATGTTATGTGCAGGATGATTACATTGCTTGGTGTTCGATTCTGGAGCGACGATTCATGTTTGTAAGGACCGAAGATGGTTCAAGGAACTTACAACAATTGATGACGGACGTGTATTAAAAATAGGGAATGTCGCAACAGAACCGATCCAAGGAATAGGACTAGTCGAGCTTACTTTTACTTCTGGAAAAACTATTTGCTTAGTAATATATTGTTATGCCTGGCATTCGGAAAAACTTGTTATCCGGTATAGTATTAAATAATTGTGGATACAAAAAGTGTTGGAATCCGACAAGTATATCTTGTCAAAACATGGTTCTTTTGTTGTATTTGGCTATCTATGTAATGCTATGATTATGTTTAAATTTGGATGTGCCTTTTAGTGATAATTCTATTTGCATGATTGATTCTACATCTAGTGTAAATTTGTCTAAATCTGAATTATGGCATGCTAGATTAGGACATGTACATTATAAACGACTTAAGAAAATGTCTCAAATGAGCTTAATTCCAGCTGTTAACTTAAGAAATGAAAAATGCCATATTTGCAAGTTGAATAAAATAACTAAAAACTATTCATGCAACATGTCACTAGGGAAAGTAAACTATTAGAATTAATACATAGCGATCTATGTGATTTTCATGGCACACCATCACTAGGTAACAAGAAGTATGTTCTAACATTTATAGATGATGCTACTAGATTTTTTTTATGTTTACTTGTTACATACAAAGATAAAGCTTTGTAAAAGTTTAAAATCTATAAACAAGAAGTAGAGCTTCATCGAAGTGAGTTGATCAAAACTCTGCATACGGATAGAGGTGGTGAGTATTTTGATCTGGAATATTTCCAATCAACTAGAATAATACACCTTACCACGGCTCCTTATAGACCAGAACAAAATGGCATGACAGAAAGAAAGAATAGGACTCTAAAGGAGATGGTTAATACAATGTTGTCCCATTCGAGCCTAAATAATGGGTTTTGGGGTGAGGCTATGTTGACAGCCTGTATTTGCTAAATTGGGTTCCTAATTAAAGGAACAAGCGTACCCCTTTTGAGCTTTGGTATAAAAACCACCTGAGTTACTAAAACTGAGAGTTTGGGGTTGTAGAGTCATGGTAAGGCTCAATGATCCTAAGATAAGGAACTTAGGGGGAAAGAGGTATAGAATGCATTTTCATTGGGTATGCTGAGCATTCGTTCGCTCATAGGTTTTATGTAATAGAACCGAATGACTATGTGTCTGTGCATACGGTTATCGAGGCAAGAGGTGGGAATGCAGAATATGATGAAAAAGATTCACATCTATACCTAGGCCAAAGGATATGAATCCTAGTTTAAAGACTTCGGTTGAAAACGAAAATGTACCTTCAACTAGCACTAAACCAAGAAGAAGTACAAGAGAAAGAAAGGTTGTGACAACCCGAAAATTTTTCGTGATTTAATATAAAGTTTATGTGATTTTACAAATTAGTTTTTGTATTTTTATTATTATTAATAATAATGTTAATAATAATAAAAATAATGACAACAATAATAATAATAATATTATTATTTAAAATAATAATGTTAATAATGATAATAATAATAATAATGAAAATATTATTATTAATAATAATTTACAAAATTTATTAAATTGATTTAATAAGTCCAGGGGGTGAATGTAATTATTGAAAACTGTTTTATAAACTTTAAACATAAAATAATAAACTTAGTAAACCATAGGGACCATTCTGTAAAATTTTGAAAAACCCAAACCCCCTCCCCGTCGACCCGTTTTCCCGGCCACCGCCGCTCCAATTCCGGCGACAAGTCCGGCGACCCCAAAACCCAACCAATACTCGATATTAAAACATGAAACCGGTCCCAATCGAATCGTGAGTGAGATTCGAATCAATCAACGTGGTTAATCATTCAAATACAGCTCATAATCGCACTAATCCAACCACTTTTCATTTTCGGCCGACCCACTCACCTATCGAGCACTAAAACTAAATAATAATTGAAAGTAGTGCGATCCAAACAATAATACACTCATTTTTCAAATGAATATAGCTCCCAATCCTATCAGAAACAAATATAAATACTGAATCCATTCATCATCTTCATCGAACCTGCAATACAACCAAAATCCATACTCCGAACATATTATTTACAATTGACATAGGGCTTTCACTCATTAGCATCATTCGAAGCTGTGTATGCAATTAATTTGATTTCCAACAAAGTGTGTTCATCGTTTGATTCAACACAACCCGCGGCTTGTTCATCGATGTTCATCATCAATCTAACACCAAAACAAGTAATTAAGTATACCTTTATGCTCGATTTCTCATGGGGATTAAAAGCCCTATGATTAATTGCATTAACATTGACGATTGGTGCTTCAATTTGATCCACAATCGAATTAGGGCTCGGTTGAAATTGGGGGAAATGGATAAAATAGGTTAAAACTAATGGAAACCAAGAATAAACCGTGGCCTTGTGCCTTGGTTTACTGGTTTGTGTGTGAGATTATGAACAGGAGGTCAGGGGTTCGAACCCTGCCCCAACATTATTTTTTTAAATGCCTTTTTAAGCATTTTAAAAATATACAAAAATTACCAAAAATTATAAAAATAATTTTTAAAAACTTCTTTTATTTTAAAAGCATTTAAGTGATTTTCTGTAATTTATTTATTAAAAATACCTTAAATAAAATTTATAAAATAATATTTAAAAATATTATAAACAACCATTTTTTATAAAAATAGGCTTAAATGATGATTTAAAGTATTAATCCATTAATTGGACACCATATTATTTTTAATGGATAAATTATAATAATTGTGGAAATTTATTCTTTAAAACCTTATTTATTTATTTAAATATATATTACATATGTTATAAATTATGATCCTTATAAAAGTGGATTTTTAATAATAATTAAATCATCAAAATTATTTATGGATGTATATTATTTATGGATTTATCCTGATAATATAAATACAAATTAGATTTTATAAATTTAATATTTATAAAATCTTACAAAATTAAATATAAATTTACATATTTAAATAACATCTAAGATTTATTTAGAATATAATGATATATTAAAATCATTATTAAACTAATTAAATATTATGAAATGTAAATCTTTAGTTATTAAAGAATTAACAAAATAACTAAATGATTTAATTATATGTTATAACAAATCCAGAAAACCAAACCCTAGATCAATTGAACACCAGGTTCAAGATCTAATCTATTTTGGTTTTGGATTTGTATCTGTTTACTTATGTGAATTATAATTCCTTAGCAGGAATTTACTAGCTTGTCAACAACACAAAGGACTGAGGTGAGTTCGTAACTGTTCCCCTTTTAATCATTTAAATATTTTGGGGCTGGAATACATGTCGTGATTGAAATTTTAGATATTTGTGAGTCCTCGTGTTTTCCTTTTTACTTTGGTTTTGGGATGAGGCATGCTCTTTTAAGCTGGAATTTTTATTTGTGATATTACTTACTGTTCTTGGGATGAAACATGCCCGTTTGTTTTATGAACCATGATGGTGCTTTGCTTGATGCTTGTGTGTGGGATAGTGAGTTCACCTTATAAAAGGGTTCCGACAGGCTATCCATATACAAATTGTGACAACCGAAATTTTCCGTGAATTAATATAAGATTTTTATGTGAATTTATGATTTATTTTTATATTTTTATTATTAATATTAATATTAATAATAATAAAAATAATATGATAATAATAATAATAACGATATTATTATTACGAATAATGATATGAAATAATAATAATATAATAATAATAATAATGATATTATTATTATTACAAATAATGATAATAATTAATTATAATAATAATGATATTATTATCAAAAATAATAATAAAAATAATAATGATGTTATTATAAAAAAAATAAATAAATAAATAAATAATAATGTTAATAATGAAAATAATGATAATAATGAAAATATTATTAATAATAATTATTTACAAATTTATTTAATTGATTTATAAGTCGAGGGGGTAATTTGTAATTCTTGAAACTATTTTATAAAACTTCATAACATGAAATGTTAAGTTGTAAAACACAGGGACCATTCTGTAATTTCTGAAAACCCAACCCCGACCCCCCTCGGTTTTCCGGCGCCCTCTCCGGCAACCTCCGGCCAACATCTCCGGCGTCCAAATACGACGAATTTACACGGTTTTACATCGATCAAAAGTTACCAACACATCCCCGTGAGTGTTTCGAACACAATGACCCACAATAATTTGAGAATCAAATTAATAGTGCGATCGATCTACACCCGTGTTCCCTGTCGGCTCCTTTACAACTCCGAATCGCACAAAAACATCAACAATAATCGAATAATCAAACCAAAACGATGCTATAAATACTAGTATCGGTACACACTTCGAATTACACCTGAAACAAACACCTTCATCGAATTTGATCCTCCTCTTTCTCCGCGACCTGCAACTAGTCGAACATCATCATCAAAGCCTCAAACCTCGAAATTTCCAGAGGGCTATTGATCATTGGTGTCATTTAAAACTTCCTGTGAAGTTAATTCGATTAAAATCATCGTTTGAGTACCAAATCAGTGCCACATTGGTCGCGACCTGTTCTTGGATTGTTCTCGACATTCTGAATAACTAAACAGGTAATTGAACCTATCATCAAACTCGTTTTATGCAAGGATCAAAAGCCCTATGAATCTGTGCATTAACATAACCGAATCGATCTTCAATTTGATCGAAATGGTTTCTAGGGTTCTTGATTTGGGGATAAACTGGGTTTAAGTGTTAAAAGGAATTGTGGCTGTGTTCTGTTCGATATGGAGCCTTTGGCTCACTGGTTTGTGCGCAGGGTTGTGGTGGGGGAGGTCGCGGTTCGAACCGTGCACCTCCCATATTTTTTAAATCCTTTTTGGACTATTTAAAAATATATAAAAATTATTAAAATTATAAAAATAATTTTTAAAAGCTTCTGTTATTTTAACACCATTAAATATTTTTCTGTAAATTATTTAATTAAAAATACTTTAAATAAAATTTATAAAATATTATTTAAAAATATTATAAATAACTATTTTATAAAAATAGGCTTTAATGATGATTTAAAGTACTAATCCATTAATTGGACACCATATTATTTTAATTAATGATAAATCATAATAATTATAGAAAATAATTATTTAAAAGCCTAAATTATTATAAAAATAAATTTACATGTGTTATAAATATTATCCATATAAAAATGGATTTCCAAATAATAAATTAGATCATCAAATTATTAATGGATGTTATAATATTTATGGACTTATTTTGATAATATAAATACAAAGTATATTTTATAAATTTAAATATTTATAAAATCTTACAAAAATTAAATATAAACTTATATGTTTATATAACGTCTATAGTTTAATTAGAATATAATGATATGTCAAAATCATTATTAAACTAATTAAATTTATATAATCATTAATTATTAACAAAATAATTAAATGATTTAATGTTTATAACAAATCCCAGAAAACCAAACCCTAGATCAATTGGACGCCAGGTTCAAGATCTAACTTATTTAGGTTATGGATTTGTATATATACTTATGTGAATATTAATTCCTTAGCAGGAATTTACTAGGTTGTCAACACCACACAAGGACTGAGGTGAGTTCATAACTATTCCCCTTTTTAATCATTTAAATTTTGGGGCTGGAATACATGTTGTAATTGAAATTACAAATTATTTTTGTGTATTATGTTAAATAATAATTTGATCACATTTATGATTACATATGGTTATTATGAAAATCCTTCTCTGTAAACTGGACTATAAATAAGCAGGGATCTTTTGGATAGTACTATCGGGGAGTGACTTACCCCCACAAAGGTATGGACATGTGATCCATATCAGATGCACAAAGATCTTGATGTCATTCGGGATGACTGTTTCTGTAGTGAGAAGGCAGATGTGCACTTTATATAGTTTGCATTATAGTTCCACTTACAACCCATATGAGGATAAATGTAAAGGAGGATTTGCTCCCTCTGATTTGAAATTATTATGAAAATATAATATACACATAAAAGGATAATAAACTAAGTGACATGGACAAATTCAATGTGAAGGATTTGTTGGGCTTGTACTTAGTAGGTATGTGGGATAGCGGGTTCACCTTATTAAAAAGGGTTCCGACAGGCTATTCATATACCGGTGAGTAAATTAAACTCACACTTTTTCTATAAATCCTATTTGATGATAATTGATGATTTATCACTATGTTTTACTTACCTGTGAACTCACCAACCCTGTGTTGACACTTGATTTACATGTATTCTCAGGTATCTACTAGGAGCTTACGGACATGCACGTAGGATCATATAAGAGCTCAAGATACCTATTGATTATTATCTGAAATATGATTTAGACATGTTGTCATGAAACAATCTATATTTACTTCCGCTACGCATAATATTACTCTGAACAATTATTGTAAGGATTATCTAAAATCTGTCATATAGATAATTGCATCTCATGTGTGACTACTGTGTTCGATCCTGTTTGTTCACCCTCCGTGATAAATTCCAGACCCGGAATCTGAGGGTGTGACAGATTGGTATCAAAGCCACTGGTTATACTGAGTTAGGGATTGCATCTAGCCTATAGCCACACACAATAGTTGCACAAAGTAAATTGCCTTAGTTAGAGATAGATAGGATTAAGAAGTTATATGCTTAAACTTAGATAGTTGTGTTCCTAAACATAACTTGACTCTTTGACTCTTTTCGATAATTCCTAAACTTATTCTCAACGACATGTGGGATCTACATTTATCATCGTGCCTAAATCAATTTTTTTTTTATTCTCGTCAAAGTCTGTGTCTTACAACTTGAAACATGTAATGCTGGAAGAGCGTGATGCCTGTATCTCGGGGTGTTCTGTCTAGGCAAGGTATTCGCATATATCCAAATCAACCGATGGACCTGTTTACCTTACCTGGGAACCCTTGGGATGAGTATCTGCTTATAGGTACGCATGTCTTCAACAAAGTTGTGATTGACACAATACTTTGATTAGTCAACGTACTCGCTTTGATTTACGAATCAAACGATTACACCCGGAACATCTCATTGCTATTATGCCAAATTCTCGACTGTCGTTTTCATGTTGAATAGCTCATACTACCCAATATCCATGAAAACCCTTAATGATCTTTCAGAATGGCTTCTTGTCAAATCCGTTCACGGTCTAGAAACTCTGGCTGTAAGATTTCAGCTACTGTAGCACGTGAAGTTACTGCGATCTTACACAAGTCTTTAAGGCAAATAGGTCAAATTACCTTGCTATGTTCCATTCGGAAATCTAAGCTACGCTTGTCCTAACCTAAGGCGAGACTTGTTTCCTTAGTACTCGTGCCTCGCCGAATTTAATCGAAAAACCCAGTTTTCTTAAATTCCCATCTGTCCTACAGTAATTGTCCATACTTTGAATATTTGATATAAAATGCATCTATTGAATATGTCAAAGTGTGAATTCTCACCAAACAATTTCATGATAGATGGACGCACCAGCGGGCAGAGGCAGAGGTAGAGGACGCGCCAGAAGAACTGTCCCAACAGGGATGACTCCTGAAGAAATACAAGCCTTGGTCAATCAAGGTGTTGCTGCAGCCCTAGCCACTCAGGCTGCTCAGAATGGTCATCACTATTCGTATAAAAAGTTCCTAGACTGCAAGCCAGATATCTTCACTGGGGCAGAAGGGGCCATAGGGCTCATAAGGTGGTTCGAGAAATGTGAATCCATCTTCGCTATATCTGAATGTCCCGATGAGAGTAGGACCAAGTATGCCTCCGGAGCCTTGAGTGGAGCTGCACTCTCGTTCTGGAAGACAGAAGTTTCAAGACTTACTCTCTCCCTAGCCAATGCTATGGATTAGGAGGAATTCAAACAGCTGATGATGGAAGAATTCTGTCCGAGAGAAGAAGTACAAAGGTTTGAAACCGAGTGCTGGAACCATAAAATGGTGGGATCTGAAATTGAAAAATATACCACTGAAAATCATGAGTACGCAACCTTGTGTCCTCATATGATGGAGCCTGCTCACAGAAGAATTGAAGGCTATATCCGTGGACTGTCTCCGGTCATTCAATCTATGGTCACTTCCTCCAACCCAACTTCAATTCAACAGGCCATTAGGATAGCTCACAAGCTGACTAATGAGGCTGTGGCTCAGGGGAAGTTACCACCAAGAAACAAGGGTAAGGGTGTTGCTGCTGAAAGCTCGGGGAAGAGAAAGTTTGAAGATGCTAAAGATGGTGAGAGTCAAGGTACAAGCAAGAAGCAAGATCAGAAAAAGCACCAAGACAATCAGGGCATTCCGCCTAGATGTCAGAGGTGTGGCAAGCGTCATCATGGCAAGTGTACCGCAATCATCTGCTACAAATGCAACAAGAGGGGGCACACTGCTCCTGAATGTAGAACCAAGACTCAAGACCAAGGAAAGAAGGATGGTAATCAGCAGAATGGTGGAAAGAAGGAAGTTATTTGTTTCAGATGTGGAGAAAAGGGCCATATTGCTAAAGACTGCACTGGGGAAAAGAAAGATACAGCCAAGGGCAGAGCCTTCGTTATTGGCAAAGGTGAGGCTCTCAAAGACCCTAACGTTATTATGGGAAAATTTTTGGTGAATAATGTTTATGCCATAGTATTATTTGACACGGGAGCTGATAGAAGCTTCATATCTGATACTTTCTATAAGCACTTGAATGTAAACCCTGTACCCCTAGACGAGCCATATGTTGTAGAAGTAGCAAATGGTAAATCCTTGACCGCATCACAAATCCTGAAAAACTGTACACTAGATTTATCAGGTCATATCCTACCAATAGACCTCATGCCCATTACTTTGGGAAGCTTCGATGTGGTAGTTGGTATGGATTGGCTATCCAAAACTCTGTAGAAATTATCTGTAAAGACAAAATGATTCGTATCCCCCTACCAAATGATGAAGTCCTGTGTGTGGAGGGAGATAAGACTGGTGTCGTGATGGGAGTTATTTCTTACTTGAAGGCTCAAAAGTGTCTTCGAAAAGGACATACTGCTATCCTAGCCTTAGTCACTGACAAAGAGAAGAAGGAAAGAAAGATTGAAGATGTACCCGTCGTCAGGGAATTTCCTGAAGTGTTTCCTGATGAACTGCCTGGATTGCCCCTAAAAGAGAGGTCGAGTTTTCAATCGAGTTAGTACCTGGAGCTACACCTATAGCTCGGGCACCATACCGTCTCGCACCTTCTGAATTAAAAGAACTATCTGACCAGCTTAGGGAACTCCTTGATAAAGGATTCATCCGACCTAGCTCGTCACCATGGGGAGCACCAGTGTTATTTGTGAAGAAGAAAGACGGAACCTTCAGAATGTGCATGACTATCGGGAACTGAACAAAGTGACGATCAAGAACCGTTATCCCTTGCCACGTATTGACGACTTATTTGACCAACTGCAAGATTCAAGCATTTACTCCAAGGTAGATCTTAGAAGCGGCTATCATCAGCTGAGAGTCAGAGATGAAGATATTATGAAGACGGCTTTCAGAACTCGATACGGTCACTTTGAGTTCACAGTCATGCCATTTGGGCTAACAAATGCACCTGCTGTATTCATGGATCTCATGAATCGTGTATGCAAGCCTTATCTAGACAAGTTTGTCATTGTCTTCATTGATGACATCTTGATCTATTCCAAAAATGAGCAGGAGCATGAAGAACATCTGAGATTGATCCTTGAACTACTAAAGAGAGAGGAGCTTTATGCTAAGTTCTCGAAATGTGATTTCTGGCTTAAAGAAGTTCATTCCTTGGTCATGTGATTGATGCTAATGGAATTCATGTAGACCCAGCTAAAATTGAATCCATCAAAAGTTGTCCTACACCTTCTAATCCAACGGAAATTAGACAATTTCTGGGACTAGCCGGCTATTATAGGAGATTTATCGAGGGATTCTCCAAGATAGCTCAACCATTGACTATGCTTACCCAAAAGGGGTAGCATATCATTGGGGATTCAAGCAAGAGGCTGCTTTCCAAACACTGAAACAGAAGTTGTGCAGTGCACCTATTTTGTCCCTACCCGACGGTATTGAAGACTTTGTAGTCTACTGTGATGCTTCTGTTCAGGGACTGGGATGTGTTTTGATGCAACGTGACAAAGTCATAGCCTATGCCTCAAGACAGTTAAAGGCTCATGAGAAGAACTATGCAACTCATGATCTAGAACTGGGAGCTGTTGTGTTGCTCTTAAATTATGGAGACATTACTTGTACGGTACTAAGTGCACTATTTATACCGATCACAAGAGTCTTCAACACCTGTATAATCAAAAGGAGCTGAACATGAGGCAGAGGAGGTGGCTTGAACTACTAAACGATTATGATTGTGCCATCAAGTACCATCCTGGTAAAGCAAATATTGTGGCTGATGCTTTGAGTAGGAAAGAACATGTGAACCTCGTAGAGTGCGAGCTCTACAACTTACCATTCAAAGCAACCTGCCGGCACAAATCTTGAAGGCTCAGACTGAAGCCCTGAAAGAAGAGAACATTAAAGATGAAAACCTTCGAGGGCTAGACCAACAGTTTGAAGTTCATTCGGATGGAATACGCTTTATAGCAGGAAGGATTTGGGTACCCCTGTACGGGAATCTGCGGAGCTTGATCATGGATGAAGCCCACAAGTCTAGATACTCTATCCACCCAGGTGCAGATAAGATGTATTACGACTTGAAGCTTGTTTACTGGTGGCCAAGAATGAAGGCAGATATTGCAACCTATGTCTCAAAGTGCTTGACTTGTTCTAAAGTCAAGGTCGAATACCAAAAGCCTTCAGGAATGTTGACCCAACCAGAAATTCCCGTGTGGAAGTGGGAAATGATAACCATGGATTTTGTCACTGGTTTACCCAAGTCTCAAACGGGCAATGACACTATTTGGGTTATCGTTGACCGTCTCACCAAATCCGCTCATTTCATACCCATCCGTGAGAAAGACAAGATGGAGAAGCTTGCAAGGTTGTACATCAAAGAAATTATCTCTAGACACGGAGTGCCAGTGTCTATTATCTCTGATCATGATGCACGGTTTACATCAATCTTCTGGGGAAAACTTCAGAAAGCTCTAGGCACTCGCCTAGATATGAGCACAGCCTATCACCCTCAAACTGATGGCAAAGTGAAAGAACCATACAGACTCTTGAGGATATGCTTAGGGCTTGTGTTATTGACTTTGGAAAGAACTGGGAAGGTCATTTACCTTTGGTAGAGTTCTCATATAACAATAGCTATCATTCGAGCATCAAGGCGGCACCATTCGAGGCCTTATATGGACGTAAATGTAGATCACCGCTTTGCTGGGCAGAAGTTGGAGATAGTCAACTTACTGGTCCAGAGTTGATCTTTGAAACTCATGAGAAATTGTCCAGATAAGAGAACGCATGGCTGCTGCCAGGGATCGCCAGAAAAGCTATGCTGATAAACGCCGCAAACCACTGGAATTTCAGGAAGGAGATAAAGTTTTGCTAAAGGTATCTCCCTGGAAGGGAGTTATACGCTTTGGGAAACGGGGAAATTGAACCCTCGCTACGTGGGACCTTTTGAAATTGTCAGAAGGATCGGCCCAGTAGCCTATGAATTAAATCTACCTGCTGAACTTGGTGGTGTGCACAATGTTTTCCACGTATCCAACTAAGGAAGTGTTTATCCGATGAGTCACTTGTTGTGCCTTTAGAGGAACTACAAGTAGATGAGAAACTCAGTTTGTCGAAGAACCAGTTGAAATCATGGATAGGGAAGTTAAACAACTAAAGCATAGCAAGATTCCGATTGTCAGAGTTCGGTGGAACTCCCGGCGTGGTCCTGAGTTCACTTGGGAACGAGAGGACGAAATGATGCGCAAATATCCTAATCTGTTCAAAAATGTCGCTAGTACATCTTAATTTTCGGGACGAAAATTCCTCTAACAGGGGGATGATGTGACAACCCGAAATTTTCCGTGAATTAATATAAGATTTTTATGTGAATTTATGATTTATTTTATATTTTTATTATTAATATTAATATTAATAATAATAAAAATAATGATAATAATAATAATAATAACGATATTATTATTACGAATAATGATAATGATAATAATAAAATAATAATAATAATATAATAATAATGATATTATTATTATTACAAATAATGATAATAATAATAATTATAATAATAATGATATTATTATCAAAAATAATAATAAAAATAATAATGATGTTATTATTAAAAAAAATAAATAATAAATAATAAATAATAATGTTAATAATGAAAATAATGATAATAATGAAAATATTATTAATAATAATTATTTACAAATTTATTTAATTGATTATAAGTCGAGGGGGTAATTTGTAATTCTTGAAACTATTTTATAAAACTTCATAACATGAAATGTTAAGTTAAACCACAGGGACCATTCTGTAATTTCTGAAAACCCAACCCCGACCCCCTCGGTTTTCCGCGCCCTCTCCGGCAACCTCCGGCCAACATCTCCGGCGTCCAAATACGACGAATTTACACGGTTTTACATCGATCAAAGTTACCAACACATCCCGTGAGTGTTTCGAACACAATGACCCACAATAATTTGAGAATCAAATTAATAGTGCGATCGATCTACACCCGTGTTCCCTGTCGGCTCCTTTACAACTCCGAATCGCACAAAAACATCAACAATAATCGAATTAATCAACCAAAACGATGCTATAAATACTAGTAATCGGTACACACTTCGAATTACACCTGAAACAAACACCTTCATCGAATTTGATCCTCCTCTTTCTCCGCGACCTGCAACTAGTCGAACATCATCATCAAAGCCTCAAACCTCGAAATTTCCAGAGGGCTATTGATCATGGTGTCATTTAAAACTTCCTGTGAAGTTAATTCGATTAAAATCATCGTTTGAGTACCAAATCAGTGCCACATTGGTCGCGACCTGTTCTTGGATTGTTCTCGACATTCTGAATAACTAAACAGGTAATTGAACCTATCATCAAACTCGTTTTTATGCAAGGATCAAAGCCCTATGAATCTGTGCATTAACATAACCGAATCGATCTTCAATTTGATCGAAATGGTTTCTAGGGTTCTTGATTTGGGGATAAACTGGTTTAAGTGTTAAAAGGAATTGTGGCTGTGTTCTGTTCGATATGGAGCCTTTGGCTCACTGGTTTGTGCGCAGGGTTGTGGTGGGGAGGTCGCGGGTTCGAACCGTGCACCTCCCATATTTTTTAAATCCTTTTTGGACTATTTAAAAAATATATAAAAATTATTAAAAATTATAAAAATAATTTTAAAAGCTTCTGTTATTTTTAACACCATTAAATATTTTTCTGTAAATTATTTAATTAAAATACTTTAAATAAAATTTATAAATATTATTAAAAATATTAAATAACTATTTTTATAAAAATAGGCTTTAAATGATGATTTAAAGTACTAATCCATTAATTGGACACCATATATTTTTAATTAATGATAATCATAATAATTATAGAAAAATAATTATTTAAAAGCCTAAATTATTTATAAAAATAAATATTACATGTGTATAAATTATTATCCATATAAAAATGGATTTCCAAATAATAAATTAGATCATCAAATTATTAATGGATGTTATAATATTTTATGGACTTATTTTGATAATATAAATACAAAGTATATTTTATAAATTTAAATATTTATAAAATCTTACAAAAATTAAATATAAACTTATATGTTTATATAACGTCTATAGTTTAATTAGAATATAATGATATGTCAAAATCATTATTAAACTAATAAATTTTATATAAATCATTAATTATTAACAAAATAATTAAATGATTTAATGTTTATAACAAATCCCAGAAAACCAAACCCTAGATCAATTGGACGCCAGGTTCAAGATCTAACTTATTTAGGTTATGGATTTGTATATATACTTATGTGAATATTAATTCCTTAGCAGGAATTTACTAGGTTGTCAACACCACACAAGGACTGAGGTGAGTTCATACTATTCCCTTTTAATCATTTAAATATTTTGGGGCTGGAATACATGTTGTAATTGAAATTACAAATTATTTTTGTGTATTATGTTAAATAATAATTTGATCACATTTATGATTACATATGGTTATTATGAAAATCCTTCCCTGTAAACTGGACTATAAATAAGCAGGGATCTTTGGATAGTACTATCGGGGAGTGACTTACCCCCACAAAGGTATGGACATGTGATCCATATCAGATGCACAAAGATCTTGATGTCATTCGGGATGACTGTTTCTGTAGTGAGAAGGCAGATGTGCACTTTATATAGTTTGCATTATAGTTCCACTTACAACCATATGAGGATAAATGTAAAGGAGGATTTGCTCCCTCTGATTTGAAATTATTATGAAAATATAATATACACATAAAAGGATAATAAACTAAGTGACATGGACAAATTCAATGTGAAGGATTTGTTGGGCTTGTACTTAGTAGGTATGTGGGATAGCGGGTTCACCTTATTAAAAAGGGTTCCGACAGGCTATTCATATACCGGTGAGTAAATTAAACTCACACTTTTTCTATAAATCCTATTTGATGATAATTGATGATTTATCACTATGTTTTACTTACCTGTGAACTCACCAACCCTGTGTTGACACTTGATTTACATGTATTCTCAGGTATCTACTAGGAGCTTACGGACATGCACGTAGGATCATATAAGAGCTCAAGATACCTATTGATTATTATCTGAAATATGATTTAGACATGTTGTCATGAAACAATCTATATTTACTTCCGCTACGCATAATATTACTCTGAACAATTATTGTAAGGATTATCTAAATTCGTCATATAGATAATTGCATCTCATGTGTGACTACTGTGTTCGATCCTGTTTGTTCACCCCTCCGTGATAAATTCCAGACCCGGAATTTGAGGGTGTGACACAATAAACTATGATACATGGGCAAATCCTATGTGAAGGATTTATTGGGCTTGTACTTAGTAAGTATGTGGGATAGCGGGTTCACCTTATAAAAGGGTTCCATATCTTCACAAAATAAACACTTCTTTGAATGATATTTGATGATTTATCATTATGTTTTACTTACTTATGAACTCACCAACACTGTGTTGACACTTGATTTTACATGTATTCTCAGGTATCTACTAGGAGCTTATGGACATGCACGTAGGATCATATAAGAGCTCCAGATACATATTGGTTATTGATAAGACATGATTAGACGTATTGTTAAGAAACGATCTATATATTTATTTCCGCTGCGTATAATATCTAATGCTCTGAATCATAATGGATTGATTATCTAAAACTTATCATATAGATAACTGCATCTCATGTGTAACTACTGTGTTCGATCCTGTTTGCTCGACCCTCCGTGATAGATTCCAGACCCGGAATTTGAGGGTGTGACAGATTGGTATCAGAGCCATTGGTTATAGTGAGTTAGGAATTGCATCTAGCCTATAGCCACACACAATAGTTGCACAAAGTAAATTGCCTTAGTTAGAGATGACTAAGATTAAGAAGTTATATGCTTAAACTTAGATACTTGTTTCCTTAGTACTCGTGTCTTGCTGAATTTAATCGACAAACCCAGTTTCTTAAATTCAGAGCAAGATTCCGGTTGTCAAGTTCGATGGAACTCCCGACGTGGTCCTGAGTTCATTTGGGAATGAGAGGACGAAATGATGTGCAAGTATTCTAACTTGTTCAAAAAAATGTTACGAGTACATCTTAATTTTCGGGACGAAATTCCTCTAACAGGGGATGATGTGACAACCCGAAAATTTTTCGTGATTTAATATAAAGTTTATGTGATTTTACAAATTAGTTTTGTATTTTTATTATCATTTAATAATAATGTTAATAATAATAAAAATAATGACAACAATAATAATAATAATATTATTATTAAAAATAATAATGTATAATGATAATAATAATAATAATGAAAATATTATTATTAATAATAATTTACAAAATTTATTAAATTGATTTAATAAGTCCAGGGGGTGAATTGTATTATTGAAAACTGTTTTATAAAACTTTAAACATAAAATAATAAACTTAGTAAACCTTAGGGACCATTCTGTAAAATTTTGAAAAACCCAAACCCCCTCCCCGTCGACCCGTTTTCCCGGCCACCGCCGGCACCAATCCGGCGACAAGTCCGGCGACCCCAAAACCCAACCAATACTCGATATTAAAACATGAAACCGGTCCCAATCGAATCGTGAGTGAGATTCGAATCAATCAACGTGGTTAATCATTCAAAAACAGCTCATAATCGCACTAATCCAACCACTTTTCATTTTCGCCGACCCACTCACCTATCGAGCACTAAAACTAAATAATAATTGAAAGTAGTGCGATCCAAACAATAATACACTCATTTTTCAAATGAATATACCTCCCAATCCCATCAGAAACAAATATAAATACCGAATCCATTCATCATCTTCATCGAACCTGCAATACAACCAAAATCCATACTCCGAACAATATTATTTACAATTGACATAGGGCTTTCACTCATTAGCATCATTCGAAGCTGTGTATGCAATTAATTTGATTTCCAACAAGTTTGTTCATCGTTTTGATTCAACACAACCCGCGGTTTGTTCATCGATTGTTCATCATCAATCTAACACCAAACAGGTAATTAAGTATACCTTTATGCTCGATTTCTCATGGGAATCAAAAGCCCTATGATTAATTGCATTAACATTGACGATTGGTGCTTCAATTTGATCCACAATCGAATAGGGCTCGGTTGAAATTGGGGAATGGATAAAATAGGTTAAAACTAATGGAAACCAAGAATAAACCGCGGCCTTGTGCCTTGGTTTACTGGTTTGTGTGTGAGATTATGAACAGGAGGTCAGGGGTTCGAACCCTGCCCCCAACATTATTTTTTTAAATGCCTTTTAAGCATTTTAAAAATATACAAAATTACCAAAAATTATAAAAATAATTTTAAAAACTACTTTTATTTTAAAAGCATTTAAGTGATTTTCTGTAATTTATTTATTTAAAAATACCTTAAATAAAATTTATAAAATAATATTTAAAAATATTATAAATAACCATTTTTATAAAAATGGACTTTAAATGATGATTTAAAGTATTAATCCATTAATTGGACACCATATTATTTTTAATGGATAAATTATAATAATTGTGGAAATTTAAATCTTTAAAAACCTTATTTATTTATTTAAATATATACTACATATGTTATAAATTATGATCCTTATAAAAGTGGATTTTTAATAATAATTAAATCATCAAAATTATTTATGGATGTTATATTATTTATGGATTTATCCTGATAATATAAATACAAATTAGATTTTATAAATTTAAATATTTATAAAATCTTACAAATTAAATATAAATTTACATATTTAAATAACATCTAAGATTTATTTAGAATATAATGATATATTAAAATCATTATTAAACTAATTAAATATTATGAAATGTAAATCTTTAGTTATTAAAGAATTAACAAAATAACTAAATGATTTAATTATAGTTATAACAAATCCCAGAAAACCAAACCCTAGATCGATTGAACACCAGGTTCAAGATCTAACCTATTTTGGGTTTTGGATTTGTATCTGTTTACTTATGTGAATTATAATTCCTTAGCAGGAATTTACTAGCTTGTCAAACACAAAGGACTGAGGTGAGTTCGTAACTGTTCCTTTTTAATCATTTAAATATTTTGGGCTGAATACATGTCGTGATTGAAATTTCAGATTATTTTGTGAGTCCTCGTGTTTTCCTTTTTACTTTGGTTTTGGGATGAGGCATGCTCTTTTAAGCTGGAACTTTTATTTGTGATATTACTTACTGTTCTTGGGATGAAACATGCCCGTTTGTTTTATGAACCATGATGGTGCTTTGCTTGATGCTTGTGGTGGGATAGTGAGTTCACCTTATAAAAGGGTTCCGACAGGCTATCCATATACAAATAAACTATGATACATGGCAAATCCTATGTGAAGGATTTGTTGGGCTTGTACTTAGTAAGTATGTGCGATAGCGGGTTCACCTTATAAAAGGGTTCCATATCTTCACAAAATAACACTTCTTTGAATGATATTTGATGATTATCATTATGTTTTACTTACTTATGAACTCACCAACCCTGTGTTGACACTTGATTTTACATGTATTCTCAGGTATCTACTAGGAGCTTATGGACATGCACGTAGGATCATATAAGAGCTCCAGATACATATTGGTTATTGATAAGACATGATTAGACGTATTGTTAAGAAACGATCTATATATTTATTTCCGCTGCGTATAATATCTAATGCTCTGAATCATAATGGATTGATTATCTAAAACTTATCATATAGATAACTGCATCTCATGTGTAACTACTGTGTTCGATCCTGTTTGCTCACCCCTCCGTGATAGATTCCAGACCCGGAATTTGAGGGTGTGACAAAGGTCAAGTCTTATGGTAATGATTTTCAACTTTACTTAGTTGAGGGATCTAGGAATGAAATTAATTTTCAATATCAATATGTTTCAATATTGATGAGGATCCAAAGACGTATAGTGAAGCAATGGCTTCAAGGGATGTTGTTTTTTGGAAAGAAGCCATTCAAGATGAAATTGATTCTATCTTGCAAAATAATGCATGGAAATGGCAGATTTACCCCCTGGTTGTAAACCTTTGGAAAGTAAATGGATCTTCAAGAGGAAGATGAAGGTGGATGGTACTATTGATAAGTTTAAAGCCAGATTGGTAATCCAAGGCTTTAGACAAAAGGAGGGTATTGACTTCTTTGATACATATGCTCCTGTGGCAAGGATATCCATCATTAGATTATTATTATTAGCACTTGCTACTATACATAATCTTGTAATTCACTAAATGGATGTGAAGACTGCATTTTTAAATGGTGAATTAGATGAAGAGATTTACATGAAACAACCAGAAGGGTTTGTTATACTTGAAAATGAAAACAAGGTGTGTAAATTAATTAAATCTCTTTATGGTCTGAAACAAGCACCTAAATAGTGGCATCAAAAGTTTGATGAGGTTGTATTATCTGATGGTTTTGTTTTAAACCAAGCAGACAAGTGTGTTTATAGCAAGTTTGATGCTTCTGGAAACGAAGTCATGATTTGTTTGTATGTAGATGATATGTTGATCTTTGGCACTAACAAAGATCAAGTTGATAAACAAAAGAATTTTTATCATCTAAATTTGCTATGAAGGATATGGGGAGGCTGAGGTGATCTTAGGTATTAAGATCAAACGTGAGAACAAGGGCATTTCAATCTCTCAATCACACTACACTGAAAAGATCTTGGAAAAGTTTAATTTCAAGGATTGTTCTCCAGTAAGTACTCCTATTGATCCTAGTTTTAAATTATTACCTAATAATGGTATTGCAGTATCTCCACTTGAGTATTCAAGAGCAATTGGATCACTTATTATGCTATGATAAGTACTAGACCAGATATAGCATATGCTATTGGAAATCTTAGTAGGTTTACTAGCAAACCTAGTACTCATCACTGGCAAGCATTAGGTAGAGTATTTAAGTACTTGAAAGGAACCATTGATTATGGTTTGACCTACATTGGATTTCCTTCGGTGATTGAAGGATATTCAGATGCAAGTTGGATAACCAATATGGAAGACCATTCTTCCACAAGTGGTTGGGTATTCCTTTTTTGGGGAGGTGCTATTTCTTGGGCTTCAAAGAAACATACTTGCATAACTAACTCAACTATGGAATCTGAATTTTTAGCCTTAGATGTAGCTGGTAAGGAAGCTGAATGGTTAAGAAACCTGATTTATGAGATTCCATTATGGCCAAAACCAATATCTCCCATTTCTATCAGGTGTGATAGTGAAGCTACACTGGCTAAGGCATATAGCCAAGTGTATAATGGCAAGTCAAGACACTTAGGTGTGAGACACAGCATGGTTCGTGAGCTCATCATACGTGGTGTGATTTTAGTTAAGTATGTGAGAACTCAACAGAACTTAGCTGATCATTTAACCAAAGGGTTAAGTAGAGATCTCGTGAGAGGATTAGCTGTGGGATTAGAGTTAAAGTCCATATGAAAACTCTCTTGTTAAAATACCCAATTCCCACCTAATATGACGTTAGGTGTGAATTCAATGTGGAAAGCTTAACATCTAGAGTTTGGAACACAACATTAAATTATCTCAAAGGTATGTGTTCAGATCTGCAAGTTAAGAGAGGTTAAAGTATATCTTCTTAATAGTTCTTTTGAAAAATTGCATTTGCAGGTGCAAGAGTAAGAGAGCTACCTATATGAGCATGAAGTTTAGCTGCTTCAAGAAGTTAGGACTTGACTTTGATATGCTTATGAAGGGTAGGGACACAAGCTAGTAAAAGATAATGTCAAGTTAGATTTATCTATGTAAATTAATGTGCATATTATCTTCATGTATTCAATATGGATATTAAAGGTTCAATCCTTAGAGACACCCTTAAATTCGAATATTTGGAATGTGTAATATACTAGTGTCAAATTCAATCATCACGATATTTCATTATGTATTAGTTTGTTTGATTGTGTGAATAAGTTAGTTAATCCACGATTACACTAAAATGGGGGAGGTTTGTTGGATATTTAGTGTAAATTGAGATTGCGTATGACATTCAAATAAGAGTACACGCTTGTTTGAATGTCATCGGGCCTAACGGAGGATCCAAGGGGGCAGCGCCCCCTTGGCTAGGGTTCGGGGACAGCGCCCCGAGAGAAGCGGGGTCCAAGGGCGGCAGTCACTGACGGGGTCCAAGCGGCAGAGCCCCTGGCTGGGGTTGAGAATTCCCCAACAACTAGTTCATTAATATTAAATTAAAAAATTAGAAAAGATTGAAAGATACATTCCACCTCTTTAGCGGTGTAGGGAAGGGCAATGGAAAGTTTATGTGGCCACACGTCGAGTAGATAGAACTTAAGGATGGTTAGGGATTGAAACATATAATCCATCCACCCGAGGGATGGTGGCTAAACCTTAAGTCTAGGGTGTCCTTAGTCAAGACACCTTAGAAATTAATTATATGTATTTTAATTATTTTATAGTTATATATTTTTCTTTTCTTTATTCTATATTTAATATAGTTATACTATCACAGATTTATGCGAGTTGCAAAGTGCTTAGTTTTACTTATGTTTTTATATAATTTAATAAAAACCAATCAATATCAAATATAATATGGTTTCTAATTTATTCTTTAAATTAGTTTGGTGTACCTTAATCTTCATTTTTATTTCACACATATTACACATATAATATGCATTTGCCCACAGATTATGTCTGGTTGATGATGATTATATTGTATTAAATTAGTTAATGCATGCATTAAGATTACAAATTTTTGTTTAATCACTTTTAAATAAAAAATACATAACATCTCAAACTCTAAAAGATTCACCTATAATAGTTTATCATAGAAAACTAACGTCAATTGATTATATAAAGTGTACAGTGTTAATTATAATTGTTAGGGTTCCTGTGGATAGTATGCTTACTAGTTAGACATTAAAATATGTAAGGCTCGAATCCAGAAACACTTATAGTTGATCATTCATAACATAAAATATTTTCAAACATGACATTTGTAGCGAAAATCATAAATTTTTCATTCAAAATAATATTTTTCTCGAGACATCGTATCATTTCCTTTAAACATCAGAAGTGTAATAATATGAATATCATTCCTAAAATTTGGATGCCAGACTCAGACTATTTCAGTAGCTTCCATTGCCGCGATTGAATCACCTCAACATCATCAACTATCTGTCAAATATTATGCATACAAAGCCAACGACATTGAGAGAGTTATAGTTTTATAATAAAATATTTTCATCCATTAAAACCATTGCAGTTTTACATACGTTAGCACATATCAATACATACATAACCATAAGCTTATTTCATTATCTTCATCATCGACTCTTTCATTTATTATCTTTCACTATAACGAATTAGTATCATATGCTTGACCCCAACATAAGAGATGAGACTGATCATGATCTCAAGGCCTCACGATAAAGATCTTGTTCTGTTCATGGTTGATCACAAGGATTGGACCCTTGTGAGTATCCTTCTGGACCATTACGGCCACCTATAGTTGAGCTAACAATCACAAGGATTGTGTTACCCTATTCATGCATGGTCAATCTCAAAGATTAGACCCCTTTATGCATCCCTCTGGGCTAGTTAAACCGTACAATAGTTGAGCTAACAAACCACATAGGATTGTGAACCTCTATACATTTTGCTTCCAAAACTTTCATTCATTCATTATGTTTCATTTTTTATTATCGTTATCTTTCACTTTATTACACAATACTTTACATATACGAGTACATAGCTTACCAAGTAAGGATCCATCATCAAACGTTATCATTTTGAAAATGGTTAAAACATGACAACTTAGCACAAACAAGTCATGCGCAAACTAAACCAACACAAAAACATACCCCTCGCGTGAGAACATTACCCAAGTCAAACCCTTGCACCCCAATCTACATAGCCACGCGAGAACTAACATATCATGCGAGAACTAACAGATCGCGGAGCGGGAGAACTATACGGATTTAAAATCTCTTGCCACCCAAGCTACCTAATTCGCACGAGAACTTAAAGATTCATGCCTAAACCTAACTTAGTCGCGTCTAAGATTGAATTAATATAACCATCACCATAAACAACATCATTATAAGCATATACAAGCAATTTAGTGTGCATAATAGCCCCAAAACGTAAGAACTTGCATAAGAAGGGGCTAGAACTCACCTTTTGAAGATGACAACTCACAACAAACTTCTTGAGAGATTTTCAAACGGAAACTACACATTTATGCATTATATCATCAGTAGTCATTCCTTAATACATGAACGAATCAAATACATAAGTTACATACCTTAAACACCTCAATCATTGCTTTCTCACTCTAACTTCTTGATTTTCTCTCTTCAGCAGCAGGAGTTTTTGCATGAGAATGGGGACAAATGGGTGCTCTCACCTATTTATAGGGTTCCCAGACTTATCGCACGAGAAGTCACATTTGTCCGAGAACTTTGTCTTCATTCATTTCCTTAGAAATTTCATGGTGTTACAAAATATAATGATACATGTATTAAGTAAATAGTGGGTGTGGTCTACGCTATGCAGCGGGGCTTACAAAAGTCGAAAGATTTAATTCAAAGTCGAATGATTTAATTTATACGTTAGTACTAACTAATCGAAAAAAATTATGTGTGAAACACCGATAAAAAATGAAATGGAAAAAATATTATAGAAAAAATAAATACCTCAAAAAGAGAAGAAATATAGCAAATGCGTAAATAGTGACTTTACTATAATTAACAAGTTTTACTATAAATTAACTAAAGAAAATGTTACATGACTCGAAGGATTAAGTATTAAACTATTAACTTTTGGTGATTAAATTTTAATTTGACATAACTCGAATGTTTAAGTATTAAGTATAAAATTTTTAAAAAAATTTCAGGTGATTAAATGTAAATTTGACATAACTTGAAGGATTAAATATAAAATTTTAAAGAAGAAAAAATTATTAGTAGTTATCAATTTGGAAAAAAAAACAAAGAGAGAAAAAGTATTGTGGTTATTTTTAAAAAATTTTAGAGGTTTAAATGTAAAATTGTAAGAAAAAAAACAAAGAGGATATTTATTAGTTTGGAGAAAAAGAAAATTACTATGGTAATATTGAGTAAAATCTACACATTCGCTACTCATATTTTTTTCTATTTGTTATATATAGTAATGCGGCGAGTATTATCGACTCTTTTTTCCGACATCTCTTAAATATCGATATATTTGGGTATTATTATTATTATAACTATGTAGATGTTTAGTGATTATATACTTAAAATGTTTAAATAAATAATACTTAAATCAATAGTATTAAGTTATAAAAATATAAATAATAAATGTATATATTATAATATAATTTAATATATTATAAATAAAATAATACTAAAAATAAATATATATTAAATAATGTATTAATTGGAAGAAATTTATTAAATATGATCAAATTAGAAACTATTTTATACATCACTTGTACCTTATGTTTAAAATGTTATATTTGGTGTTGTTAAATTTTAAATAAAATTACAAATGTGTTCTTATCAAATGTTTTATAAAATGGTATAGATCGATAAAATGTGTTGGAGAATACCCATGAAGTTATTTCTTGTTCATTTTATAACATTCATCCTTAAGTAACTAGTGGGCATTACCCGCGTTGCAGCGGGCGTATTAAATAAGAGTCAGTTTCAACAACGTGCATGTTAGTATATGTTACCTGGGGAAATTTAAATCAGAAACAAGTGTTTAGTATATAGGTTAATTCATAATGTATGTGAATTAGTATGTAAACATAATATAATTTAAAGTTAAATTTGATTTTGCTCATTCCATTGAAACATATAGTATGACAAACTACACATTTAGTCCAACAAAAATGTACAAACATAACACGTTGAGTCCCAGCTTGAATGGTGGTTAAAGTTTCTCTTAAATGTGCGTAAAACGATCAAGATACTCCTTTTTATAAAAAACTTAAAACTTAAGTAACTCTTATAAAAAATGCACAAACATAACACGTTGAGTCCCAACTTAATGACCACCTCTTTCTTTGAAGCGAATTCATGCCCTTTAGGATACCTTTTAATGAATGTCTGATAGACTCAATCTTCCAAAATCAGAACAATGAAACTTTCTTTCCCTCGTTGGTATATTACAGTTTCAGCCCTAGTTGAAGCGAAAGTGACAAGGAAAAAGTCAACTCGAATAAAAACATATTATATTTGATGCAACTACAAACAAAATTTGTGATTAAACATAAAAACTCAAAATATACATAATAACAAGCACTTGCGCCAACACCATATGTGGTGTGATAAAATATAAAATACAATCTTTCGACTCTTTTTCAAAATAAATCATGTCAAACGTAGAGTGACTCGAACGTATACATTCATATGAAAACGCATCGTATAAATAATACCGACTAACAAACATAACTTATATTAAAGACCTTAAACCATAATTATAGGCAAAACTTGGTTTTTGGTTCATTAAATACAAAAACGATGATTTTACAATAATTTAAGGGGGGGGGGGGAGATGATCAATCACATTTTCTTAATAAGGAACATAACATATAATCATAATTTCTTGTGGTTTAAATATATATATTATCATGTGAAAATTATTTTTCATGTGTAAGTTTCGAGCGCTTTAAACAATGGCACATAAAAAATATTCTATTGATATAATTACCATAGCACAATGTACTATAGACAAAGTATCATGCTAACCCTATAATACATTAGCTCAGTTTTTTTGTCTAAATTTCTACCTTGAAAATGCAGTGTGGAAAGTCTTCAAACCATACAATCTTATTTCCATATTCAAATCATACAATCTTATTTCCATATTGTTTTCAGACAATTTTTGCTCCTATTTTTTAATTTCAGCCATTTAAATCAACAAAAGTAATCAATTTCCATCCTAGCCCTACCATCATACCTTCTGTTATCACCACAGTTCACTGCCACCAAAGCACCCAAACCCCACAACCGCACCTTTATACACAAGGAACTCAATTAGTTTTGCACCATTAAAAACAAATGCAGGTCCTAACAATGGAATTTATATGCAAGCATATAACAAAATAAAACAAGAATATTTAAGATTAGGAAATAGTATAAGAGACTCAAGTACATCAAATCAGCATTACCATTGCCAACCTCTGGCTTCAATATAAGATATTAACATTAGGCTAAATTCTTACACCTTAGATGGTATTGGCGATGTTATTACTATGACAATATAAAAAAAGAAGTTGGAACACAAAACCTGATTAGTAGTACGAATTGGTGTCATTATGGCTGAACCACCCAAAAAACATACTTGTGGCCTCAACTTAAGGTTAGGCTTGATAGAACAAATGAGTTGACTTGGCTTAATAAAACTAAATATATAAAAGCACTGCACTTCAATTGCACTTTATGACATATGTAGCTATATACCTAATATAGCAGAAACTTCAATTTAGGTTGATTAGTTTGACCTGACTCTTTGCAAGATTTAAAAACATCTCAATTTATATGAAACTCATAGCACATTGACTAAACAATATCAAAACCATGAAATAATCTGTGCAAGCATGCCATGGATCACATTCATGTAGGATGCATGAATGCCTAATATAGTAATTTGAATGCTTAAAAATAGCCATTGGTCACACCTCTGTATGCATATATGGTGTACTGTGATAGGGTAATAGTAGTAATATTATGATGATAAAAATTATTTTACTTTTAACTTTATTGTAAAGTCAAAACAGTTGAAATTATATAATGGTTAGCATTACATAGAAATAAATCTTCTACATTTTACATGCATCCAAAAAAGACAAGAATAATAGTATGAATTCACTTTATTAAGTTCTCTGGATGAATTAAATTATCATGTATCCATGAAAATTAAAAAGTTCAGTATACAACAAAGAAAACTACTATCTCATTTCATGCTCAGTTATAGAATGTTGTAGGTCATGACTTAAAACTTGAATGTTTGATCATTCAAAGCATATAAATGTAAAACAAAAGTTACTGCAATTTGATTTTGCACTTCAAGATCAAAGGGCGTTTATCATTTAGGTTTCAGAACTAAGAGGCAATGATTAACCTACTACACTAAACCTTTACAACTATTATGTAATTTTACAGTAATAAGCACCAAGTCAATATTACATTTGAAGATCACTTGGTTCAACAAATCAATCTACATCTTTTATAACGACATATGGAGTAACAAATTCAACACCTACGCTTACCCTTTTTGTCAAAATTAACTGAGCAAAATAAATCCCTATTTCTCCCTAAACAACAAATCCAACTAATAAATTTACATAACTTTAATCCTTTAATAACACACTTAAAACAAAATTCCATAGGAACTTAAATAATATGAACATACCTGATTTCTAAAACTCTTGTTGCTTTTGTTTTGTTTTTTAGCATAATTAATATTGAACTCAAAATAAATAGGCTTTCATCAAGATACATTATGTCCCTGATATCAACCACTATATCAACAAAGTTAACATTAAGAGCACACATAAATATGAAGCAACTGATAAAAGGGTCAATTTTTTAGCATAACAAAAGTAACAAACTTAAGTACAATGCTCAATGAAACAAGGTTCAATCATAAGATTTCAGGTCAGCAATAGCTTTCTCTTTTCAAGGGAACAGAATAAAGTATGGAAAGTTTCAGGGGATCAGGAGGATACTAAAAGAATCATGTTCTGTTTTGGTCATGAATCAACAACACTCATCAAGGGAATATGGTAATTCAAGTGGAAACATGAATGGAACTTTGGGTGGGGGTTCATCAACTATTGCTTATAAACTAAAATGAAAAAACTTGCAACTATTACCTCTATAACAGCCTTGCTAGTTTCAGGGTGACAATGACGAGCAGATCTGACGGCCGGAGGACTTCTACTTTGAACATCCCATAACTTAGCAGACTGATCTGCACTCCCTGTAATCAATCTTGTTGAATCCCCTGCACAAAGTAATAATCAATCACCTATCAATACTACATCAAAAACACTAAGAAATCCAGTTCATAATCCAGTTTATATACTACAACTTGCTTTGCATTTATAAAACATCCATTAATTACATAGTCTACAAACTTAATATCTAAACAAAATAAATTAGAACAACCTAAAGCTCAAAAATATAAATAATCTTCTCCAAATGTAGAAAAATCCCTACCTCTGTCCCAATTTAATACACGCAGCAATAAACACCTATGGAACCCTCTAAGACCCACAAAACACACATGTTCATAACTTCATACTTCATACTTCAATTGAACTTAGATTCTCTAAGTCAAAACCTAAAACATCCCATATAAATTTTAATAAATTCATGTGAAGGTCTAACACCAACATTGCTTGATTTCTAATATTACTACAAATTTTAAATTGGCTGTCAACTTTGTTCTAAAAGAGTTTGCAACCATGTTAATCTTTAAGTCAAAAGGCAGCCCATCTGATCATAATGTCACAGTGTTACTCTATTACTAATTATGATCTAATTCAATCTAAAAGCACCAAACTCATAAAATTCTAGCTTAAGATCTAACCCACTATCAAAATCCACTTAAGAACACAACAAGCAAAAATTTTAAACATTGCTTATAGATCATAAAACACCAAAGAAATGAATTTGAGATGTCATGTTTCTGTTTCATATATGATGTAAACCTTGCTAATTGCACTAAGTAAAATCATTTGGTGCTAAATTGTAAGAAACCTAGGTCTGTATAAGAACACTACCTGGTTTAATAGAAGCAACAGGTGAGGAAATGTATACCATATAATTGTAGAATTAGATGACTCAAGGCTTAAAATCATCATCATGACTATCATAACTGTAATCATAAATGTATCAATGTTTAAACCTACTTTAGACGTTAAGCTCACTGATCTAGAAGACGAGCAACAACAAGACGTGTGACGTGTATTACAGTATATCCATTAAATCAACATGGGTATTGGTAAATCAGTTAAAACATAACCCTATTATAGGTCATGGCAAAAAGAAGAAATAAACAAATCTATTCATTGGATGTTAGCATCCATCTAATTCTAGATAACTCATAGACATCAAACGACAGAAATTCCTTCATAAGCTATAATTTTGCTTCATTTCAACCGAGAATCACATATAAACATCTTCAAAACCTAAAGTACCAGGAAACACAAAGGTCAATGCATTTTTTCCCAAATTAGTCACTAAACTAAAATTCAAATCATTGAATAGGAACAACAAAATAGAATTCACGATAAACAAATAAGAAACTAAAAAGGGGGAAACATTTACATAAACAAATAATAAACTAAAAAGGGGGAAACATTTACATAAACAAATAAGAAACTAAAAAGGGGGAAACACTTACATAAACAAATAAGAAACTAAAAAGAAAGAAACATTTACCTTAGTCGATGATTTGGGATTGTTGTTGACTTTCAATGACAGAATTGAAGCTGTGACAGTATTGGAGAAAGATGAGAACCTTCACAAGGATAAAAAAACGTAACATCGATAAACGGATTATAAGATCTCCAACACATACCTGGATTTCAAGAAGCAACCAAAGATGAATTTGTGACGAATTTTTTTGGAAGACAGGGCTTTATAAACAGCAGTGGAGCTAACCCGATTGAATGAATTGATTACTGGATTGGAGATGAAACCAACTGCAATTGATGACCGAAAGCGAGGGGATCATGAGGGAAGGGGAAACCTTCTGAAACGGTCGATGATGAATGCGTGGTGAAATGGCAGAGATTGAGATGGTCGGAGGCGGTATAACGGAAGGGATGTGAGAAGTGGAGGGTGAGAGAATGCATTCCAACAGGCGCGTCTTATAAAAAAATGGAAATTACAATGTTACCCATCCAATATGTTTTATATAGTAATAGAGATATATGGGTAGGAGCAATATGAGGATGGCGTATCATCAGCTATTTGTTAGTGGTGAGTATGTTGTGTGCATATGGTTTAAGGGAAAAAGATTAGGCATGTATGTGACTTGCGTTGAATATGATAATAAAGTATAGTGTAATGTCGTGAAGCGAAAACCCCCCTATCATGATTTTTAATAAATTTTAAACTAAGGGGTCGTTTGATTTACAGAATGTTTGTAAACGAATTGGAAATAGAATTAGAATTGTAATTGAAATTGAAATTGGAATTGGAATTGGAATTGGAATAGAAATTGGAATAGAAATCTTGTTAAAAATGATAACGTATTTGGTTGGTTAATTTTGAATAAAATCAAAATATTAATGTTAATCATTCCATTGGACTGTCAAACATTCCATTAGTAAGTGAAATGAATGTGAATTCCAATAAATGTACGACAATTTTTCAATTTCAATTCCAATTTCATATGTTGACTAATTAAACCGTATTTTAGATGGAAAATTTTTCAATTTCAATTCTAATTTTTGAGAACTCTGTGAACCAAACGGGGCCTAAGATAATGGAAGGCGTGAGCTTTCCTGCATAATACTAATTCTTAGAAATGCAAAACACGATACTGTTGTTAGGAAAAGTATATCGTGTTAGCATGTATAACCTCGAACCAAAAGGGTGTTACAAAATCACTTTGCTACATGGCTTACTAGACAACCAAATCTTCCAATAGCACGCATCGTATACGTGACATCCATATACATACGATAACTTTAACGCCCTTGATCTTGTCTTTTAGTTTCGGGCGTAGCCTTTGTTTATAACACCCACGTTGTTTAACATGTCTTCTGTATAGCGAATACAACTTCCTTTTTGAAGGAGAATCAAACTCGACACGCATCACTAGTAAAACTTGGTTAGATCAAATTACATGTTTATCTGAAATTTAAATTTATGAGTTGGTCGCTTTTATAAACTTAAATATAAATTGAATTTCCAGCTCATTTCTTTTAAACCGGGCCATTTCAAACTTCACTTATTAACCCATCAGAAATAGAAATAATTACATCTTTACACAAATAAATCAAGATCATATGTTTGCATTTATAAGGGATTGATATAACTTTGACCCAAGTTCAATCCTCCATAGGTCGATCTTGTGTGGCTAGCCTCTGGGCGATGAACACAGCATTAGACGCATTGGTAAATAACATAACGTGAATGTGAGATAGAGATAGTAGTTCGAACTCTACACCTAGCCACCTTAAATATCGTATAGTCTTATATATCACCTCATGTGTCTTGAGCTGGGATGGCCCTAGCCACCTTAAATATCGTATAGTATTATATATCACCTCATGTGTCTTGAGCTGGGACGGCCTGACGCAGGAAGGTTAATTAGTCCGAGTATACTCATTTGTTTTATGCAAGTTTGAAGATGGATATTTTAAATAAAATGGGAGATATGGGATAAGGGATAAAAGTAGGAAGAGTGTCCTTAAAAATAGAAGCAGTTTGACTTACCAGACACATGTCTTTGAATGACAAATCAGACACAAATTATTTAGACGTTCTAAAACCATCTCCAAAAAAAGAATTATATACGCATCTTATGTCAGATTGGTCAAATTCACATCGGGTACTATTATAATAGCAATTAACTTTTACTTACATTACAATATAATACCTACAAATATCCCATGTTCACATATATTTATTCATATTGCAGTTAATATTCTAAAGTCGACGATTTTTCAAGAATTATAATCGATCCAGAAATTCCGGAAGCTCGGCTAATTGGTCCTCCTTACAAATCTTGCATCTATTGTTCTTTTGCAATGACGATTAACAAGAGTCAGGGACAATCATTGTCAAGAGTTGGTTTGTATTTAAAAGAGTCAGTTTTTACTCATGGGCAGTTATATGTTGCTTTGTCAAGGGTGAAGACTACAAACGGGATAAAATTACTCATTTTAGATCAAAATGGTAACATTATCAATGTGACTCAAAACGTTGTATACAAAGAGGTGTTTACACATCTACAAGAAACTTTTAGAGTATGAATTTTATTTATTTCTATTTTCAAACTTTGATATTTATTGTTTTGTATTTTTTATTATGGTTATTATGTAATCAGTATTTGATGGAAGTCATATTGATTAAATTATCCGTGTATCACAGGGTTCTAACCTAATTTTAAATAAAATGGGAGATATGGGATAAGGGATAAAAGTAGGAAGAGTGTCCTTAAAAATAGGAGCAGTTTGACTTGCCGACAAGGTGGAAAAGCAGAATAGTAAGGAGGCCCAAATCCCTTAAAAATGGGATCATTGCTCCAACATCTCTAATCTTTTGATATGACCACTCTACACACTACTTGGATAATTCAACTGTTGTTATGTTCACCAATTTTTCTATATAATTTTCTACTTTTATTTCTAGAAATCACAAAAAAAAAAATTTATCTTGAAAAACCAAAAATTGACTTCTCATCGTGGGAGTTAGCAGGCATGAAATAGTCCCATCTCCGTCTCTAGTTGTTACATTCAACATCTTTTCAATGGGTTTTTATATATGATTATGGTTTTATCTGTGATTCTATTATTGCTATACGAAACTGAAATAAGTGAAGCATCACTAAAACTCCGTCTTTATATTTTTAAATTATTCTAAATTTATAACTAAACCGACGTCACATACTCACATTGACCGAACTGGCTTCCTCTATAACTAGAAGAGCGGTACCGTTTATAACCAGATCCAATCAATTATAGGAATCTAAATTTATAATACTAGTTATAGATTTAATTTTTTAACTCATAACTGAATTGATTCACACTCATCCTATCATATTGTCTGTTTTTCTTTCACTTTTTTAGAATAGCTTATACTGACCACCCATATCTATAATTTAATAGATTTGAACCCATCACTCTTAGATGGATGAGTAGGGGTGTTCAAAAATATCCGAATCCGAAACCGAATCCGAAATATCCGAAAATCCGAAATTCGGATATCCGTAATTTTGGATATCCGAAAATTCGGATATCCGAACTTCGGATATCCGAAATTTCGGATTCCCATTCGGATAGTGATTTTCAGAATTTTCGGATATTTCGGATATCCGAAATATCCAAAATATCCAAAATATTTTTACAAAAATTTAAAAATATTAAATATTAATTAAATATTTCAGATATTTTTTTATATTTAGGAAATTTTAATAAAAAACTTCAGATATCCGATAAAAACTTCAATAAAGTATTATATTTTTATAAAATTTATTAAATAATATAAATTTTATTTGAATTCGGATATC
>JABSNV010001263.1:45000-68474 GCA_024085815.1 Flaveria linearis
CGTAAAGGTGAATATGGATGGAACCCTGATAGGAAGAAAAGTTGACCTTTATGCACAGACCTTCTATGAAACATTAGCTCAGACCTTGGAGAACATGTTTTATGAAAGATGTAAGTCAAGTTCACATTTTTATCAAAATCAAATAATGGAATCTTACAATTTTGCCATTTTTAATTCAGGGTCAAGCACTGAAGCAGTAGGTTCTTCAAGATTGTTGAATGAAACATCTGAGTTTGTGCTCACTTATGAAGATAAAGATGGAGACTGTATGCTTGTTGGAGATGTACCTTGGCAGTATGTTTTTCAACATCGATTTCTTTTAGAATACGAAGGAATTTGTGTTAGTGGTGTTAATGACATCCAATTTGATGTTGATTTTGTTTCAGGATGTTTCTTCGCTCAGTGAGAAGGCTGCGGATCCTTAGAAACCCGAAAATGCAGCATTGAGGTTACAAGAAAACAGGAAACATATATGATATATACGATGTTATACAGATTAACGGATACCTTGGTTAGCTTATCGAATTTGTGCTGCAATTAGAAACCAACATAAATGCAGCACAAATTCGAATATAATGTGCTGTTTTATTAAATGCAGCACAGCTTTGTGCTGTTTTATGAAATACACCACAGCTTTGTGCTGTTTTATGAAATACAGCACAGCTTTGTGCTGTTTTATGAAATACATCACAGCTTTGTGCTGTTTTATGAAATACATCACAGCTTTGTGCTGTTTTATGAAATACAGCACAGCTTTGTGCTGTTTTATGAAATACAGCACAGCTTTGTGCTGTTTTATGAAATACAGCACAGCTTTGTGCGGTTTTATGAAATACACCACAGCTTTGTGCGGTTTTATGAAATACAGCACAGCTTTGTGCTGTTTTATGAAATACAGCACAGCTTTGTGCTGTTTTATGAAATACAGCACAGCTTTGTGCTGTTTTATAAAATGCAGCACAAAAACGTTAAAAATGTAGCACAATTTCACATAATTTGATTTTTTTTGTAAAAAACTATAGTAATACTATACTCAAATTAAAGAGAAAAAAATGCTTGATTTTATGGTGTAATTTATTTAAAAAAATAATGTCGTATGAAAAAGTTATTAGCATTTAAAAAATTAGGGGGAAATTTTAAAAAGTCAACAATTGTGGGTAATATAATAAAATACCCAAATTACCCTTGATTACTTATTTTTCTACACTTTGATCATAGCCCTTAATTACATAATTAGAAGGCTAAGATTACTTCTTAGCCTACTTAGGGAAAAATTATTTTTTAGGGGAACCTCCCTCTATATATATATATATATATATATATATATATATATATATATATATATATATATATATATATATATATATATATATATATATATATATATATATATATATATATATATATATATCATTTCAAAACCACAACTATGCTATATTTCAATTAAAAATCACAAATATGTTACATGATTCACGCTGACTACTTACACATAATACTTTAATCATTCCTCTATAGTTAAATTAAATTAAATATTGATAGCTTTATAAACGGAGTCTTTTTCTCCCTTCTACGCGCACTCACATTTTCTCTTAATTTTCCCTCACGTAACATTTCCTCTTAAATAAGTTTTCATTGACTTGCTGTAGAAGACTATATAAGGTTCGACAAAACAACGAAAGCTAAATGAAGGATTCAAGTGAAAAAGAATAATTCAAGCGAAATGCTAATCTCACGCGAGAAGCTGGACTCGCGCGAGATAAAGATCCGCGCGAAATGACTTGTCACGCGAGAACGCTATGTTTAGTATAAATATGTATTTTTCGCTTTTGTAGCTAAGTTTTCTCAGTTTTTCAGTTCAATTTGCTCTGTAATTGTTCTGTGCATTTTCTCGCACAAAATTGTAATCATATTGATTATCAATTGAAGCCTTTTTGATCATTGTTTGTCTTTTTCCAATCTCACTTATATTCCGCATTCATGAGATTGAGATCTTGGTTGATATTCTTGGGAATTGACCGAGTTTTACAATTGGTATCAGAGCATTTGGCTCTAGAACCAAGATTTGAAGACGTTTTTGGCTGAATTGAATCATTCTTCAGCTTCCTATTCACTTGTTTGATTGAGAATTCGATATGGAGAAGTTATGCTGCTGAAATTTTGAAGAAAAGTGATCTTTTGACTGAATTTAATTGAATTTGGACCTAAAATTAAAAGAACACTGATTAACTTGAACTAAAATACCTCAAAATGGAACTAATCAGTTAATTTGTGGTGAAAAATTGGTAAAATTAGCAAATTGGAAAACTGATTGTGTGAAAAAATTCCAGACTTTTCGCATGCGAAAACAGCATTTTCGCTCAGTTAGGTATTCTGTTTGTTCACGCGATTTCGCGTGGTGAATTAGTGGAATCTCGCACGATTTGATATATCGCGCGAAAGGGGCTCTCGCGCGAAAGTTGTTATCGCACAGTTTGGGATTTCGCACAGTTTGGGATTTCGCACAAAAGTCTGATTTTCGATTTTCTGATCAACATGTCTTCAACAACACCTAATCTGAAGCATCTTACTGCATCTCTTCATCTTGATACTGAAATCGGCACTGGGAACAAGCCTCCTAGACTTCTCAGTGAAGATGATTATGTTGATTGGGCTTACAGGTTTGAGAATCATGTTATCTATACTGAACCTAAGATGTGGAGGTCGATCAAGTATGGTCCTCACATCCCCTTGTACAAGAATGATAAAGGGGAGATGGTCCAGAAACCTGAACACTTGTGGGATGAAGATGATGTAAAGAAATTAGAGCTTGATGACAAGGCATATGCTGCTATCACTATGGCCTTGACTACTGATATTTCTCATAAGTTTAAAGAGTTCAGAGGAGCGAAGGTGTTATGGGATGCATTGGAAACTCAGATTATGGGCAACAAAGACATGAGGGAAAGCAAGAAGGATATGCTGAATCAAGAGTTTAACATGTTTAATCATGTTATGGGTGAGTTGTTGGATGTCCAGATAGTCAGGTTTGTAAAACTGGTTACAAAAATGAAGAGTGCTGGAATAACACTGGAACCAATCATGGTTAACAAGAAGCTGCTGAATTCACTTCCCTACGTTGGAATAACAACTGTACACTGATCAAAAGAACTAAGGACTTGTATACTCTTCCTCTGACCGATTTGATATCCACTATCAAGTCTTATGAAATGGATGATAAGCAGAGAGCTGCAAACCATTTGAGTTCCTTGGGTGCTGAAGCAACTGATCTTTATGCTAAAATGGCTAGTAATCCTAATTACTATGTCAGTTATACCCAGATGTGTCAGCAACAGCAAACTGGAAGTTCAGCATTGATGCGGTGTAAAAGTATATATATTTTTGATAAAGAATTTTCGCACAGATTCAGTTTTAAATGGTTGTTACTACTACTAACTACACACACAAAAGGCAAGTGCACCTATCGTGAGGTAATATAGTGATGGTAAGAACCGAGTATCAATCCGTGGACACACTAAGACTACTCAACAATCCTTGTAATTGACTATCAATTTTTGTTTAAGAGAATGATGAATTGTATTGATATAAATTAGGGTTTTAAACTAACGATAAAAATAAGAAATAAAGTAAAACAAGTTGAAACTTTTGGACTTAGAATCAAGGGATAAAGGCTATCATCCTAACTTGGATTACGCTTATGTAATTGTGATGAAGTGATGGTGTGATTAAAGATATTGAATAAAGTAATTGTGTTAACGTTTATAAAGATGAGCTGGCGCGATTTCTCGTCTATCCGCTCCGTAGTGACCAAGACCAACACAGGCTAAGATTTACTGCTTAGGTCAAGGCCCTAGTGATGTAGGTAAATCTTTTGTGCCCTTTTCGACATACGATTTCTGAAAACATAACTTAATGTAAGAAAAGAGTTGATCAAGTTCTATTCTAACATACCATTAATTTTAGAAAACCATAACAATTACTGTAGATTTCTCAGACTAATAAAAGGGAACCCGTAAATGATCAAAAAGTTAAGGTCTTATGATTTCTAATAACCATCTCTAGTTAATTAGCCATAGTTGTTATGAATAAAAGTTGATCATACGTTTTTCAACCGTGTATGACAATCACAATTACAAAACATAAACTTATAACCCCCCGTTCAAATGTAGGTGCTACCCATCGAAAGTTTTCCCAAGACCACCATAATATTAACACAATATTTATCACACCATTAATTCATCACAAATTACATAAGTTTCATCCAAGTAGGATGATAATAAGAGTTTAGCTCATGACGAGCTGTAATGTAACAAACAACATAGAAGATAGATATGGATTCATTGATAAAATAGAACAATCAAACCAATGATCCACAATGGATGGTGTTTAGATAATCCCGAGCTTCTTCCAAGTGTTGTATGCACCTCCCGAGCCTCCAAATAGTCTTCAAAACTTGATTCCCGAGAGAATCCTGCAGAGTGTCCCTTCCACAAAAAGCTTGCAAAATGAAGAGCTTGGACCACTATTTATAGGCTTCTCGGAGTGTTTAAGCACGGCCCCGTGACAAAAAGGCACGGCCCCGTGTTAGTACAATGATTACGAAAGTTGGTCAGTTTGTACGTGCAGGAGCTGTCGGGGCACGGCCCCGTGACAAAATAGGCACGGCCCCGTGAAAGGGGGTATCACGGCCCCGTGGTCATATGGGGCACGGCCCCGTGATCATTTTTGGGGGACAGTACTTTTGTCCTGTCAGATGTCCAATCACGGGGGTGTGCCAAATTAGCACGGGGGCGTGTTTCAGGCAAGGCATGGGGGCGTGCTTAATGAGGCATGGCCCCCTGCTTGGAGCTTTAAGCTTGGATTTCTTCAATTTCTTGTCCATTATGCTCCTTTTGTCCATCTTGCCCTTCACAACACCTGAAAACACAATTAAAAGATTTTAAGTACGTAATCACCATATTTCGGGAGGAATCAAGAAATAAATGATGTGCTTTTGATAGTGTTTATATATGTAATTTGGAGCACATCAAATATCCCTACACATAAACTTTGCTTGTCCTCAAGCAAATCACTTAAAATGACAACTCCACCAAAAACCAAATAAAACAAAAGATAAATATGTCTTTCGGGAAATATGCAAGTAAAAATTATTTCATTCAAATGCAAACATTTTAAGCATGTATAGAATGATATCCTAGCAAGCAATGGGATTGTTAGTAAAGATTATAATCATGCAAAATCCACACTCCTCACAAAATACTCTCACGCTCGGCTGAATATATGGAATCATACATAAGATGAAGTATGACTAATACGCTCATTTCCTAGCATGAATACATGTGGAATCATAAGCTTGCTAAGGGATCAATTCTCCACCTACTTAGATATTTACTTGCATAAATCATTAGGTCTTTTGATGGGTTGTAACTTGGCTCGGGCTCGGGTGTGGAATGTTTGGAAAAAGTGGCTAAATGCTAAAGACGACGGTCTTGGTTTATTTTTCTAACATAAACTACAAGGAAAGCAGTAAAAAGTTCCCTATACAATACTTCAAGCTAGAACGGATATGCTAACTTGAGGACTCGTTTAAGGTCAGATTGTCAAGACCGTATTTTGCTTTCAGGAACCTTACTTCATCATTTACCAAAAGATACACAAAACTATCCTTTCGTAAGGATCGTTCGGCTTGAAGCCTAATAGCACCAATCGGATCAGTTCTGTGTATTCGTATTGGGATTCAGTTTGGTTCTTTTTGCATTTTCCATCGTGTGACCAATTTCCACATTTCGGGCATCTTTCGTATCTTTTTGCCCGTCTCTTTATGGCGCTTTTTGAAATTCCACAAAATGGCGGAACTTGTTCCTTTTTTCGCCATTTCATTCTTGCGTCGTACGTGAGGTTGTAAATTTGTTCGTGGATTTCCGGGGGAAGTCCCGGTGTTGCGTGATGAAGGCAACAAAGCAAATTAAAATCAAAAGAATGCATTCTAGTTCTTTTAGGTCTGCCGGTGAAAGACCAAATTTTTCTTTCTTTTTTTCTCTTTTTTTCTTTTCTTTTCTTTTCCTTTCCTTTTTTTTAAAATAAACCAAAATCGTGTCTTTAACGAAAAATGGGTTTTGTTAAAGGCTTTTTGGTTGAGTGACTTGGTGATTCGGGTGATAAAGAATAAAATGTTTAGGCTCAACGGGGCTAACTAGGGTTGACGTTCGGGTAGGTAAGATTAAAAGAAAATGGTTGGGGCTTGAATGGTTAAGGGTTTCCTAATGCCTAACTCATTTTTATGCAGAAAATACTAATTAAGGTCTTGAAATGTATACCCAAAGAAAGTTCTAATCACACGTATCATGAGGTACTCTCAACTAAATCCAGAATGAAAGTAAAATAGCAAATATTTGCAAAAGCTATTTAAGGCTCAAAAATAAACTCACAAATGGATGGAATTGGGTAAAAGTATTTCATTTTGCATGGTTACATATGTTTACTTGGTTATTGCTTTTAAGGATATCACAAAAAATATTTTCAATTTTTATTTGGATTTCTTTTATTTACTTATTTATTTCCCGAAAACGTATATTTATAATTTGGTTTATCAAAAATTGTTTAAATTTTTGTCTTCGTGTCACAAAAATTTATGGTTAAGTGATTTGGTTCAAAATTTTCAATTTGGACCTGTTTTTAGCAAAGTATTAAGTAGGTGTCTCGATTAATCCCATCCCCACACTTAAAATTCACATTGTCCCCAATGTGATAGATAAATTAAAAACAAGGAATGGAAACGAGATACTCCCCAAAATATTATGAAGTTGACTTGTATCTTTGCTTGCGAGAACCATCGGGATCACCTGAAATATCATCCATTTATTGAAAGCATTAAAATCCTAAACACACAAAATAAAAATAAAATGACATAAAGTAAAGGATAGATTGGCACAAAACGACTGTGCCCGGCCCCTGAAAGTGATGTGGATTTTCAAGGGCTTTGTGGTGGGATATCCCCCCACTCATGATACATTCGGTTTCTGATGTATGTGATATCATGGCTCAGGTCGTCCACTCGAGAGTTCAGATTTTTGACGCGGTTGAAAGCTTGTTGCGCGTATTCGAATTATCTCCTTGCTTGGTCACTGGTGGTCTGGATTGCTTCATAGAGGTCTAACATGGTTGGAAATTCTCCGGCGTGTGAGCTGGAGGCCCCGGCGTCTTCATGATGTGATGGCATATCAAGATCCATGATAATCTCCTCGGGGTCTGCCGGATCCCAGATTTGTCCCTTCCTATCCATGAATCTCGGTTGTCCATTTGGTAAGGTTGTGATCATGTACATGCTTGTGCAAATGCTTAAGTCCAACAATCCTGGCATTACTCCTTCGGTTCCTTCCGTGTTACACCCTTAACTCTCGTACAAGTTCAGGATCCAGCTTCCTCCAAACATTGGTGTCGGGGCACCAGCAGTTGCATTCCTGGCAAACAAGTTACAAAATAAATACCCAATGTTGCAGGGCAAATGATTAGTCATACAGTATAAGATAAACAAGTCTCTCAAACTAACAACTCCCTCGCTTTGTCCACGAGCTGTTATCGAATGGCTAAGCAACCGATGTATGTATCGTAGCAATGGGTCCCGAATCTGACTACTCTTGGTTTTACTTGAGTTGAATGCCCCTGTTCCAATCTTCTCCCAAAATGCCTTTCTCATGGCGCCGCTTTCTGCGTCCCTACTTTCCTCATCTGGAAATGTATGATAAGCTGGCATTCCGGAGATTGCTTCCTCCTCCATTTCCTATTCTGTATATATTCCTAGATAGACACCAAACAAAGCGATGGATGTTTTTCGCCAATGTGCACCCAGTCTGAATGTAACTGCTTCCCCATCCCAAGGGTCGGAGTCTTTCATGCTAAATCTGAAAGATGCTAAAAATTCAAGAGTTAGTTCATAAATGGAAGGCCTATTTTGTGAAAACAACCGCTTCCACTGGATACTCAATAAATTGTTATATCTTTCGAGCTGTCCGACAGCCGCCAAGGTTTCTTCATCGGCTTGCAAATGTGACCTTTCGGCCCTTTGCAAGAGCCTTTGAAATCGATCACGACACCATCTTTCACGGTTTCCTCCAAATTGCAAGTATGGATGGTTCATGATCCTGAAATTTGGACAAATCAGTTAATATATACAAAACAGATTTTTTTGGAATAAACTATCTATTTTAGGGGAAAGATTGATTTTTAAAAGCCACGTTACCCCTTTTTATCAATTTGTGTTGAAAAATAGTTGACACGGTTGCTTTTTAAGAAAAATTTGTCAAACATGGGGGTGTGCCTCTTAAAACGTGGGGTTGCAGTTAACATTTTGAATTATGAAATTTCAACTCGAGCCAATGTGGTTTTGTTTGTAAATTCTTGATTAAGCATAAATTTGTCATTTTCTTGCTTGAAAAACCAAAGATTATACGTTAGACATTTTTATCAATTGTTAATAATTCAAGACAAAAATAAATGTTTCAACACTACTTACCAATTCTTGTATCTTGAACATGATTAACAAATAAATCACCACACATTATGAAGATAGTCTTTTAAACACTAACGGGAAACATACTAACACTAACACTAATTCTATGGAAAATGACATTTTAACACTAATTACTAACTAATCAAACTAATTAACACTAATCAACTTCCAAGAGAACATAAACAAAGAGGCATGAAGCATTCATAATTCCATAACGTTTAAGCACAAGCTTTTACATATAATCATTAGGATTTCGGTTGTTTAGAGACCTAATCACCTAAATACATGCAAATGACTACCATAATCATGGAAAATGACATACTAACCTCTTGATTATCTTCTTGAAATGATTCTTGAAAACAAGAAGGAAGAATTGAAAAAAATTGATAACAAAATGAAGAAGAAATGAAGTTGCAGGTCCAAAAATGGGCTTTATCACTAGTCATTGATGGGGAACAAGACAAAATGCTAAAACAAGTCAGATTTTGTCAAAAATTTGTCGTCACGGGGGCGTGCTTGTTGGGGCACGGGGCCGTGATTGCCTTGTGCAGTCTCGGTTCAGTATTTTGTTGTTCCGTTTTTCAATTTCGCGCGTTGCGTAATTTACCCGGCTAAGTTTTGACACGTCCAATTCATCAGAGAAGTTACGAAATTAGTTCTAGAATTCAAATAAGCAAACCAAGCGACAAATACATTTTCCTATCTTCTACGATTACATAATACGTTAATAACCGGGAATCTGAAACTGCAAAACCAGACTCCTTAACGCGCACTAGCGCACGTGACCCTTCACGGAATGCCTCTGGAAGAAGCCTCCACACATTTCGTGTGGAAGGGTCGGATAGGGTAGTGTGAAGTGCGGTTGCTAAGTTCCGCGAGCCGACGGTTGATGGAAACAAGCTCCTCGCTCATGTCTTGAACTTTCTGGATGAGTTCAGCCAAGCGTTGAGTTGCGGTGAGATTCATCTCCGTCAATTTCTTGATCAGCTCATGGAGCTTAAAGAAATACTCTTGAGTAGTTGGTTCTCTCGTTTCAGTTAGAGGCTTCGTTGCAGGATTCCAATTAGAACTTCCTTGACTGGATTCTTTCATCTTTTCTTCGTGAGATTTTGAGCAGAATTGGGTGTGATGAAAGCTTGAAACAAGTGTGGTATTTATACACAAGTCTGCAAAGTTGATCACGGGGGCGTGCTTGGGTAGGCACGGCCCCGTGCTTGTCAGAAGTCGCCTTAAATTCGTCCTGTAACGTTCCAGAGTCGTCAGCGGAGATCGTGGAAAAAATTTGTCACGGGGGCGTGCTTGGTAGGGCACGGCCCCGTGCTTGTGCTTGGGAGTCCTACAAAAAGCTAAAATTTGAAATAAAATCTATGTACAGGTACCGTGTTTTCGTTTCGGGTCTTTGGCACGACCCTTCCCCACACTTAATCCTCGTCGGGGCGGAGGTGTAATTCCTCCGAGAAAATCTTGGTTGGCCCATCGTTATATGGCTTTAAACATGTCCATTCACTTTGAAACTTAAACCGTCGTGGTTGTCAATTTCGATTGCACCATTTGGAAACACATTTTTAATCGTGTAAGGTCCAGACCAACGTGATTTTAACTTTCCGGGAAACAGAAGTAAGCGAGAGTTATACAGTAAGACACGTTCCCCCACACGAAATCGTTTAGTGCTCCTTAAACGAGAGTCGTGGAATTTCCTTGTCTTTTCCTTGTAAACCCTAGCGTTTTCGTATGCTTGTTCTCTCAGTTCCCCAAGTTCATGGATATGTAGAAATCGATTCTTTCCTGCAAGGCCTTGGTCTAAGTTTGCTGCTTTGAGTGCCCAATAAGCTTTATGTTCCAATTCCACAGGTAGATGACACGACTTCCCATAAACGAGTTTAAACGGTGTTGTGCCAATGGGAGTCTTAAAGGCTGTTCGAAAAGCCCATAATGCATCGTCTAGCTTGGCAGACCAGTCCTTGTGATTTTGTCCTACGGTTTTTCTAGGATTCGTTTGATACCTCGATTAGTGACCTCCGCTAGCCCATTCGCTTGTGGATGATAAGCGGTTGTAAAGCGATGATTTACTCCATAACGGGTCATTGCTCTTTCGAGCTGGTTGTTACAAAAATGGGTTCCTCAATCACTAATCAAAGCCTTGGGGGTACCAAAACGAGAGAATAAATTCTTAAGGAATCTGACAACATTTCTTGCATCGCTGGTGGGCAGGGCTTGAGCTTCGGCCCATTTTGAGACATAGTCAACTACTACTAAGATGTAAAGATTTCCAAATGATACCGGGTATGGCCCCATGAAATCAATACCCCATACATCAAATACCTCGCATACTTGAACGGGTTTCTGAGGCATCTCATCCCGTGTCGAGATGTTGGTTGCTCTTTGACATGCATCACAGGTGCGTACCATGTTGTGAGCATCCTTGAAGATCGTTGGCCAATAGAATCCAGAATCGAAGACCTTTTTGGCTGTTAGAGTTGCTCCATGGTGGCCTCCTGTGGGTCCTTCATGACAGTGCCTTAGGATCTGTTCCGCTTCACTTCCGTATACGCATCTTCGAATGAGTTGGTCCGCACCGATTCTGAATAGGTATGGATCTTCCCAATAGTAATGTTTAATATCAGTAATGAATTTCTTCTTTTGCTGATAAGTCATTCCTTTGAGAAGGAGTCCGCTTGCCAAATAGTTTGCGAAGTCGGCAAACCAAGGATACTCATCGATTGAAGATTGGATGTTCAAAAGGAATTCGTGAGGGAAATTATCATTTATTTTGAATTCCTCGGTTTGTGGATGGTTTGAATCTTCAAGACGCGAAAGATGATCAGCCGCAAGATTTTCTGCTCCTTTCTTGTCACGAATCTCAATGTCGATTTCTTGAAGCAGAAGTATCCATCGTATCAATCTCGGCTTTGCATCTTGTTTGTTGAACAGATAATGTAGGGCTGCATGATCGGTGTAGACGACTGTTTTTGACAGGACTAGATACGAGCGGGATTTGTCAAATGCGAAAACTACTGCGAGAAGTTCTTTCTCGGTGGTTGTGTAGTTTCTTGTGCGTCGTTTAAGGTCTTGCTCGCATAGTGAATTGGGTGGAATTGCTTGTCTTTCCTTTGTCCTAACACGGCTCCTACCGCAAAATCGCTTGCATCGCACATGAGTTCAAATGGTAACGTCCAATTTGGGGAAACCATAATTGGAGCGGTGACCAACCTATCTTTTAACAGATCAAATGCACTGATGCATTCGTTAGAAAACATGAATTTTGCATCTTTCTCAAGAAGTTGAGTCATCGGTCGTACGATTTTTGAAAAGTCTTTAATGAAACGGCGATAGAATCCTGCGTGACCTAGGAAGCTTCTAATTTCTTTCACGGTTGTGGGATATGGCAGTTTGGAAATAGTGTCCACTTTAGCTTGATCAACTTCGAGGCCTGCTCGAGAGATCTTGTGTCCCAACACTATTCCTTCAGTAACCATGAAATGACACTTTTCCCAATTTAGAACAAGGTTAGAGTCCTCGCATCTAACCAGCATTTTTTCCAGATTTTCAAGACATTATTCGAATGAGTTTCCAAAGACTGAGAAATCATCCATGAAAACTTCCATTGAGTGTTCAATCATGTCATGAAAAATTGCTACCATGCATCTTTGAAATGTAGCAGGAGCATTACACAATCCAAACGGCATTCATCGATACGCAAAAGTGCCATATGGACAGGTGAATGTCGTTTTCTCTTGATCTTCGGGAGCAATGGGAATTTGAAAGTACCCTGAGAAACCGTCGAGGAAACAATAGAACATTTTTCCAGAGAGTCTCTCGAGCATTTGGTCAATGAAAGGTAAAGGAAAGTGATCCTTTCTTGTGGCGTCATTGAGTTTGCGATAATCGATGCAAACTCTCCAACCTGTAACCGTACGAGTTGGAATAAGCTCATTCTTTTTGTTAGTTACTACAGTCATTCCTCTTTCTTTGGAACAACTTGGACGGGACTGACCCAAGGCGAATCAGAAATAGGGTAAATCAAACCGGCATCTAGCAGTTTGATTACTTCTTTCTTCACCACCTCTTGCATGCTCGGATTTAAACGTCTTTGAGGTTGAATGACGGATTTGAAGTCCTCCTCCATCAATATTTTTGAGTGCAAAAGGATGGATTGATTCCCTTGATGTCCATGATTTTCCATGCAATTACTCGTTTATGTGCCTTCAGCACATTGAGTAATTTATTCTTCTCATCTTTTGATAGGGCGGATGAGATTATGATAGGAAGCTGAGAGGTATTTTCAAGAAAAGCATATTCGAGATGAGATGGAAGTTCCTTGAGTTCTAAAGCCGGAGGGTCTTCGACGGAAGGTTTGGCTTTAGGTTCTAATTCTTGATCGATGATCTCAAACGCTTCTTGACAAGATGATGTTTCGTCCACTTCGAGTTCTGGGATGATTTGGTGCTCACAGACGGGTTCAGTGGTTTGGATTTCTATTAATTAAGCATCGCAGGCTTCAATTTGACAAGTGTTCTTCAGATGACAGCTTATGATTGAGTCGCAAACATCAATATAATAGAGTGAATCATCATGATGTTGAGGATGTTTCATGGATTGTCCTATGTCGAATGTCACTTCCTCCTCATCCACTCGGAGTGTGAGTTTGCCGGTGCAAACATCAATGAGGGCTCGAGCGGTTGCTAAGAAAGGTCGACCTAAGATGAGAGGAACATTCTTATCCTCATCCATGTCGAGGATCACAAAATCAACGGGAAATACGAGCTTGTCGATTTTAACTAAGAGATTTTCAACAATGACCCTCGGATATTTGACAGAACGGTCAGCTAATTGGATGCTCATACGAGTAGGTCTAGGCTCACCTAAGTTTAATTTTCCAAAAACTGCATAAGGCATGAGGTTAATACTAGCACCTAAATCGGCTAACGCGTTGCTGACAGAAAGATTTCCTATTAGGCAAGGTATGGTAAAACTCCCTGGATCAGTCATCTTTTGAGGTAGTTTGTTTTGAAGAACTGCTGAGCATTCCTCATTCAAAACTACATGTGATAACTCTTCCAGTTTCTTCTTGTTTGACAATACACCTTTTAAAAACTTAGCATAATTTGGCATTTGGGCTAAGGCTTCCACCAATGGCAGATTAATATGGAGTTGTTTGAACAATCCTAGAAATTTGCCATATTGTGCCTCCATTCGTTGTTGTCTCAGTCGACCGGGATATGGAGGTGGTGGAACATAAGGTGTTGGTGGTACGTATTTCTTGGCTGGTTCTTCAACAATGACAGGTTGCTTTTGCTTGTCACTTGTATTACGTGGTGTCTCGAGTTCTATTTCTTCAAGGATGGGCTGTAATACAGGTGCATCACCTTGAGTGGTTTTGCCACTCCTTGTGGTGATGGCTTTGACTTGAGCATTGGGGTTTGTTACAGTATTGCTGGGCAAAGTACCTTGGGGTCTCACAGATAGTTGTTGTGCTATCTGACCCACCTGGTTTTCAATGGTTTGCAATGATGCTTTGTTGCTTTTTATTTCAGCCTCGTTTCTTTGGAACCTTTCCTCGTTTCTTCGATCAGATTTCCGGATGTACTCATCTGTGGCTTGTGTGGTTAACAACAATTGCTGTAATAAATCTTCCATTGATGATGCTCCACGATCTTGATTACTACTGCTTGGACCTTGATATGGTGGTTTCTGTTGCTGGTAAGGTGGCCTACGGTTGAATCCAGTTGATGGTTGGCTGTTACCGGCTTCTCTGTAATTCGGAATGCTCCTCCAATTTGAGTTGTTGTTATATGCGTTGTTTGGGCCTCCTACGTAGTCAACATCTTCCATCATCATAATGCCTTGCGAGCATTCATTGGTCTTGTGTGAGCTTCCACATGTGTTGCATCGTGTTGAAGTCTTTTTAAGTTCAGCTTGCAATTGTTCGAATCGTTTGGTTAAGGCTTCTAACTGGGCTGTCATCAGTGTCTCAGAGTCTACTTGATGAATTCCTCTAGAGTTGATTTTGTTTCTCAAGGGATTGTAAGCAAAGCTCTTCTTAGCTGCCTTCTCTAGGGCTTGGTATGCTTCTGTTGGTGTGACACTTCCGAAATCTCCTCCCGCACTTTGGTCTACGGCTTGTTTGTGTGCTCCGCTGATTGCATCATAAAAGGTTTGACACTGCAGCCACAGATCAAGTCCGTGATGTGGGCATCTCCGAAGGAGACCTTTATATCTCTCCCATGCTGCGTGTGATGATTCATCATCGTCTTGGCGAAAGCTCGTGATGCTGCTTCTCAATTTGGCAGTGCGATCGGGTGGAAAGTATTTCAACAGGAATTGTTCAGCCATTTCCGCCCATGTGGTGATGGAACCAGGCGGAAGTGAATCGAGCCAGTAATGGCTCGGCCGCGAAGTGAAAATGGAAAAAGTCGTAGTCTAATAACATCGTCTGAACAGTTGTTGATTTTGAAAGTTGCACAGATACGAAGGAATCGTGAGATGTGAGCGTTAGGGTCTTCGTCTTGCAATCCGTGAAACTGAACAAAGTTCTCTACTAGTTGGATAATACTAGACTTAATCTCGAAATTGTTGGCCGCTATTGCTGGTTGGACAACACTAGACTCATAACCGTCGATTGATGGCGTGGCATAGTGCGTCATCTTCATTTCCTCGTCTTGATTAGCCATGTCTCCTTCGGATGGTGTATCTTCCGAGATGTCTTCTTCGATGATTGTTGCTGCTTGTTGCGGCCTTTCACGTAACCTTTGTCGGAAAAGTCGTTCAGGTGAAACAAGTTCAGGACTAGACGAGTCGGACATACACTAACTTAAGGAAGCAAAAACTAACTAGGCTTAAAATGAATCAGGCAAATGTAACTAAACTGGCTAAGGTAAACTAACTACAAAATTAAAATGAATTTGAACAAAAATATCAAAGATATAAACAGTACCTGGTGCTGCAAACCCGCGTTTTCGCAGGTCCAGGGAGGGTCGTCCCATTTAGGGAAGATGTACGCGGTCTTTCCCAGCATTTTGTGGGGAGGCGTTTCCACGGATCGAACCTGAGATCGGTCCCTAGGAACAAGTTTACCGCTGCGCCAAGGCCCGCCCTCAAAACGTCCCGGTGCATGAAGCTCCGCTTTGCAGGTCCGGGGAAATCGCGATCTGATGTACGCACCGCTTTGCGCGAAGCGATCTGATGTACGCAACCTTTCCTTGCACAATTTTGTGCAAGATTCCACGGCTAGAACCCATGTCAAGGTACAAAGCAGCAACCTTAATTGCTTCAAGGTCCGCCTCTAACAGATATAAACAGGACAGTCAAAAATTTAGATTGTCTTTCAAACTTGCCGTGTATCCCCGGCAACGGCGCCAAAACTTGATGCGGTGTGAAAGTATATATTTTTGATAAAGAATTTTCGCACTGATACAGTTTTAATGGTTGTTACTACTACTAATACACACACAAAAGGCAAGTGCACCTATCGTGAGGTAATATAGTGATGGTAAGAACCGAGTATCAATCCGTGGACACACTAAGACTATCAACAATTGTAATTGACTATCAATTTTTGTTTAAGAGAATGATGAATTGCATTGATATAAATTAGGGTTTTAAACTAACGATAAAAATAAGAAATAAAGTAAAACAAGTTGAAACTTTTGGATTTAGAATCAAGGGATAAAGGCTATCATCCTAACTTGGATTACACTTATGTAATTGTGATGAAGTGATGGTGTGATTAAAGATATTGAATAAAGTAATTATGTTAACGTTTATAAAGATGAGCAGGCGCGATTTCATCTATCCGCTCCGTAGTGACCAAGACCAACACAGGCTGAGATTTACTGCTTAGGTCAAGGCCCTAGTGATGTAGGTAAATCTTTTGTGCCCTTTTCGACATACGATTTCTGAAAACATAACTTAATGTAAGAAAAGAGTTGATCAAGTTCTATTCTAACATACCATTAATTTTAGAAAACTATAATAATTACTGTAGATTTCTCAGACTAATAAAAGGGAACCCATAAATGATCAGAAAGTTAAGGTCTTATGATTTCTAATAACCATCTCTAGTTAATTAGCCATAGTTGTTATGAATAAAAGTTGATCATACGTTTTTCAACCGTGTATGACAATCACAATTACAACCATAAACTTATAACCCCCGTTCAAATGTAGGTGCTACCCATCGAAAGTTTTTCCAAGACCACAATAACATTAACACAATATTTATCACACCATTAATTCATCACAAATTACATAAGTTTCATCCAAGTAGGATGATAATAAGAGTTTAGCTCATGACGAGCTGTAATGTAACAAACAACATAGAAGATAGATATGGATTCATTGATAAAATAGAACAATCAAACCAATGATCCACAATGGATGGTGTTTAGATAATCCCGAGCTTCTTTCAAGTGTTGTATGCACCTCCCGAGCCTCTAAATAGTCTTCAAAACTTGATTCCCGAGAGAATTCTGCAGAGTGTCCCTTCCACTAAAAGCTTGCAAAATGAAGAGCTTGGACCTCTATTTATAGGCTTCTCGGAGTGTTTAAGCACGGCCCGTGACAAAAAGGCACGGCCCCGTGTTAGTACAATGCTTACGAAAGTTGGTCGGTTCGTACGTGCAGGAGCTGTCGGGGCACGGCCCCGTGACAAAATAGGCACGGCCCCGTGAAAGGGGTATCACGGACCCGTGGTCATATGGGGCACGGCCCCGTGATCACTTTTGGGGGACAGTACTTTTGTCCTGTCAGATGTCCAATCACGGGGGTGTGCCAAATTAGCACGGGGGCGTGTTTCAGGCAAGGCATGAGGGCGTGCTTAATGAGGCATAGCCCCCTGCTTGGAGCTTTAAGCTTGGATTTTTTCAATTTCTTGTCCATTATGCTCCTTTTGTCCATCTTGCCCTTCACAACACCTGAAACACAATTAAAAGATTTTAAGTACGTAATCACCATATTTGGGAGGAATCAAGAAATAAATGATGTGCTTTTGATAGTGTTTATATGTGTAATTTGGAGCACATCAAGCATCTTCTGATATTCAACCAGTAATGAACCCTCAAATTCAAATTCCAGTTGCTCAACAATATTCCCCCATCATCCATCAACAAATTCCTCAAACTCCAGCTCCACAGAGTGTTCAACATGCTTATGTTGCAACAACAAATCCTTCAAAACAGACTATTCAGATTGCTGAGGAACATCTTGCTTTATTCACCTCTTTTATGTCTAGCTATGAAGCTTTCATGGCTGGTAGACTCACTGCTCAAATGTCTTGATTGATGATCTTCAACAAGTAAACCCTGATGATGTGGAGGAAAATAACATCAAATATCAGATGGCAATGGTGGTGTACAGGGCTAAGAATTTTGCTAGACGAACTGGAAAAAGATGTTTGGTGTGAACAACTCAAGCAAAATTGGTTTTGATAAATCAAACTTGAGATGTTACAACTGTGATAAACCAGGTCATATTGCTAGAGAATGTACTGAACCCAAGTCTGGTGGTCAAGCTGAAGGACCCAAAAGAATGGTTACTGTGGTGATGAAACAAAGAAAGATAAAGCAAGTACTTCTGGAGGTACAAAGCATTGGTTTCACAAACTAATGCTGACTATGATGGTCTGACCAAATGGAAGCTCTTGATATGAAGTTGTCTACAGCTTTGATGGCTAAGATTGTTACTGAGCCTGAGGAGGAAGAGAATTTGTTTGCTGAGTTTGTGTCTGATGATCTGTTGGATGGTTTGTTTGTGAGAAGATAGCAGAGAAAGAAGAAATTACAGTTGAGGAAAGTGCTGAGGAGGAAGAGAAGACAGAGAAAGTGGTTGAGAAGGAAAAGAAAGAAGTTGAAGAGTATACTGTTGAGCCTCCAGTCAAATATCAGTGTGAAGATTTAAAGACTGTTGAAGTTGCTCCAGTGGAAGAACAAGTTGATGTTATGAAGGCTTTCGGTAAAGAAGGTTGAAGAGCCTGAAGGAGAAAGATCAGAACCAAAGGTATATGATGATTTATGCACAAATTCTTGTGTTGAGAAAGTTCAAAGGTATAAAGTTCATAATGAGAACTTGATAATGGAAGTTTAAAAACTTCAATATCAAGCTCGAAAACACAAGTCAAATGAAAAGATTTTTAAAGAAAAACTTGAAGGTTTAAATAACACGATATACAATTTACAATTAAATCTTCATGATAAAGATGTACAAATAATGATTTGACAAATAGAAATAATGAACTCGCCTTAGAAATCAATAGACTCAACAGTGAACTAGCCTCGGCTAAATTGACTGTTGAAAAGTTTGAACTTTCATCAACCATGGTTGAAGGTATTATCAAGTCACAATGACACAGAAGATAAAAGGAGGAAAATGTGGTGTTGGATTTTCAAACATCACTCCTCCAATAATCATGATTATTCATGTTTGCCTTCATCTGATGTCATTTCTGATTGTGATATGAGTTATGGGATAGGTTTTTTCACCATCCTCAGACTCAAAACCTTCAGTCAAATTAAATCTGACTGTTGATCCTATCACAATAACTAAACCTAAACAATCAACTGAAAATTTTTGTGCAGATAATGTGAAGGTGGATGGTTTGGTTGAAGAGTGGGAAAGTGATTGTGAGAGTGAGAATGAAAGAGAGAGTTTGAAAAATAAAAATGTAAATGATTTCAAATCTGATTGTAATCAAACTTCATCAAGGAATGAAAAGATTGTTGATTTAAATGAGACAAAATCAAATATTAAATGTAATTTGAATAATGTTCAAAGGGCAAATCATAAGGTGAATCTTGAAAAGGATTTCAAAATAGATTTGTTTCTAAAGGAATAATTGAAGATGAAAATATATTTTTAAAGAAACGAATTTTGATTCTTTAAAATAAACTTCATCAGAATGCTAACCCTGTGAAACAACAGAATGTGTAGCCCAGATGTGCATAAGAATGCTCCTTCTTCATCAAATCTGAAAATTCAAAAGCCTGGTCCTTCTCCAGCATCCATTCGAATATCAAAGCCTGGTCCTTCTCCAGCATCCATTCGAATATCAAAGCCTGGTCCTTCTCCAGCACATTCTAAGACTGGTCAAATTCCAGCATCATCTATTCCAAAAGTCACAGCAGTTAAACCAAATGAACAAGCAAAGATGAACAAATCACCAATTTCCTCGAATCTGTCTAAGATGAACAAGCAATTATCAAATGAAGCAAAGATTCGAGAGACTGTGCAGAAAGTTAAACCAAAAAGTCAATATGACTTTGATTTTTATGATAATTTTCATAATTGTCATCCACAGTTTGTTTCCACACACAACAAAGGAAATGTTATCAGTGTGGAAACATAAATCATCTTGCAAATAATTGTCCTTTTCGACAAAAAATCACTAAGCAAACAACGATTCATAATTCTATTGCTCACAATAGAAAATTATTTTTCACTCGTGGAAAATTTTTAAAATCATTGAAATCAAAGGTTGAGAATGCTAATGATGTCGAAAAGAACAAGAATTTGAAAAATGATTTAAAAGATAAAATCAAATTGAGAAGTATTAATGAAAAGACTGATGTGCTAAACAAATATAACAATCTCAAATCTTTTTGTCTAACTGCAATACAGAATGTGCTCAAGTCGTGTTTGACTTGGGTACCAAAGACTAAGTAATTCTTTTACTTATGCAGGGACAACCGCAAAAGTTTATTGAAAGCCTATGGCATGTAGACAGCGGTTGTTCAAGATATATGACTGGGAATTTATCATTACATCAGGATGTTCAGTCATATAATGGTGGGAGAGTGATTTTTCAGGTGACAAAGGAGGACGTATTACTACGAAAACGTGGTATAGTTACTAATGGTGTCCTAAGTTTGAGAATGTGAATTTTGTTGAGGAATTAAAACATAATGCTAAGTGTGTCTCAAATTTGTGACAAACAGTATTCTACACATGATGTGCTCCAAATTACACATATAAACACTATCAAAAGCACATCATTTATTTCTTATTCCTCCCGAAATATGGTGATTACGTACTTAAAATCTTTTAATTGTGTTTTCAGGTGTTTGGAAGGGCAAGATGGACAAAAGGAGCTAATGGACAAGAAATTGAAGAAATCCAAGCTTAAAGCTCCAAGCAGGGGGCCATGCCTCATTAAGCACGCCCCCATGCCTTGCCTGAAACACGCCCCGTGCTAATTTGGCACACCCCCGTGATTGGACATCTGACAGGACAAAAGTACTGTCCCCAAAAGTGATCACGGGGCGTGATACCCCCTTCACGGGGCTGTGCCTATTTTGTCACGGGGCCGTGCCCCGACAGCTCCTGCACGTACGAACGACAACTTTCGTAAGCATTGTACTAACACGGGGTCGTGCCTTTTTGTCACGGGCCGTGCTTAAACACTCCGAGAAGCCTATAAATAGAGGTCCAAGCTCTTCATTTTGCAAGCTTTTGGTGGAAGGGATACTCTGCAGAATTCTCTCGGGAATCAAGTTTTGAAGACTATTTGGAGGCTCGGGAGGTGCATACTGTGAAGTCACTGGATCGATGAACATCCGAGCGTGTTCTTGACGGAAGGATAAAAACCAAAAGATAAATAATAACACGAACAATAATCGAATGATTTCATTGGTAAAACATAACGATTTTAAGCTCGTTACAACTTAAGAATTAAGACTTTTGGCAAGGGGAGATCGAGCATGATCTCCCCTCTCATCCGGCAGCGCCTGGGCGCCAGGAACCCTATGAAAAACCCTTAGATTTCTACACATTGAAACTGGTATATATAGGCCTCGGCCCATATTAGATGTGACTGGGCCCATTCGTGCGATTGGACCATGCGTATGGTTCAATCGCACGACTGGACCATTCTTATGGCTCAGTCTTACGAATGCCCCAATCGCATCTCTCAGTCGCACGACTGGTCCATTAGCATGGCTCAGACGTACGACTGAGTCTCATTCGCATATGCTCCTGCGAATGACCCAGTTTCATGTGTTTACAAGGTGTATAACATTAAGCCTAGACTATTCGTCAAGCGACGGACACACTATATATGACTATATATGCTCCAACACATACAAAACTTGGAAGAAGCTCGGGATTATCTAAACACCATCCATTGTGGATCATTGGTTTGATTGTTCTATTTTATCAATGAATCCATATCTATCTTCTATGTTGTTTGTTACATTACAGCTCGTCATGAGCTAAACTCTTATTATCATCCTACTTGGATGAAACTTATGTAATTTGTGATGAATTAATGGTGTGATAAATATTGTGTTAATGTTATGGTGGTCTTGGGAAAACTTTCGATGGGTAGCACCTACATTTGAACGGGGGGTTATAAGTTTATGGTTTGTAATTGTGATTGTCATACACGGTTGAAAAACGTATGATCAACTTTTATTCATAACAACTATGGCTAATTAACTAGAGATGGTTATTAGAAATCATAAGACCTTAACTTTCTGATCATTTACGGGTTCCCTTTTATTAGTCTGAGAAATCTACATTAATTGTTATGGTTTTCTAAAATTAATGGTATGTTAGAATAGAACTTGATCAACTCTTTTCTTACATTAAGTTATGTTTTCAAAAATCGTATGTCGAAAAGGGCACAAAAGATTTACCTACATCACTAGGGCCTTGACCTAAGCAGTAAATCTCAGCCTGTGTTGGTCTTGGTCACTACGGAGCGGATAGATGAGAAATCGCGCCAGCTCATCTTTATAAACGTTAACACAATTACTTTATTCAATATCTTTAATCACACCATCACTTCATCACAATTACATAAGTGTAATCCAAGTTAGGATGATAGCCTTTATCCCTTGATTCTAAATCCAAGATTTCAACTTGTTTTACTTTATTTCTTATTTTTATCGTTAGTATAAAACCCTAATTTATATCAATGCAATTCATCATTCTCTTAAACAAAAATTGATAGTCAATTACAAGGATTGTTGAGTAGTCTTAGTGTGTCCACGGATTGATACTAGGTTCTTACCATCACTATATTACCTCACGATAGGTGCACTTGCCTTTTGTATGTGTAGTTAGTAGTAGTAACAACCATTTAAAACTGAATCTGTGCGAAAATTCTTTATTAAAATATATATACTTTCACACCGCATCAAGTTTTTGGCGCCGTTGCCGGGGATACACGGCAAGTTTGAAAGACAATCTAAATTTTGACTGTCCTGTTTATATCTTGTTAATATTTTTTGTTCAAATTCATTTTAATTTTGTAGTTAGTTTACCTTAGCCAGTTTAGTTACATTTGCCTGATTCATTTTAAGCCTAGTTAGTTTTTGCTTCCTTAAGTTAGTGTATGTCCGACTCGTATAGTCCTGAACTTGTTTCACCTCTTTCGGAACCTGAACGACTTTTCCGATAAAGGTTACGTGAAAGGCCGCAACAAGCAGCAACAATCATCGAAGAAGACATCTCGGAAGATACACCATCCGAAGGAGACATGTCTAATCAAGACGGGAAATGAAGATGACGTACTATGCCACGCCATCAATCGACGGTTATGAGTCTAGTGTTGTCCAACCAGCAATAGCGGCCAACAATTTCGAGATTAAGTCTAGTATTATCCAACTCGTAGAGAACTTTGTTCAGTTTCACGGATTGCAAGACGAAGACCCTAACGCTCACATCTCACGATTCCTTCGTATCTGTGCAACTTTCAAAATCAACAACTGTTCAGACGATGCTATTAGACTACGACTTTTTCCATTTTCACTTCGCGGCCGAGCCATTGACTGGCTCGATTCACTTCCGCCTGGTTCCATCACCACATGGGCGGAAATGGCTGAACAATTCCTGTTGAAATACTTTCCACCCGATCGCACTGCCAAATTGAGAAGCAGCATCACGAGCTTTCGCCAAGACGATGATGAATCATCACACGCAGCATAGGAGAGATATAAAGGTCTCCTTCGGAGATGCCCCATCACGGACTTGATCA
>JABSNV010000440.1:0-125168 GCA_024085815.1 Flaveria linearis
TATATTATATTATATTATATTATATTATATTATATTATATTATATTATATTATATTATATTATATTATATTATATTATATTTATATTATATTATATTATATTATATTATATATAATATATATTAAGACTTATGTCTGTTGCTACAGTGCCACCGACATCCACACCACCTCACAAATAAAACCCTAATCCCCTCCTAAACCTGATGAAGAATCGAAGAGAAGATCGAACTGATGAAGAAATCGAAGCAGAAGATCGAAGCAGAAGATCGAAACAATCACGATCAAGATGATGATTCGAGAAGGAAGCTGTTGAATGTCAACAGTTTCTCCGGCAAGAACGCCTACGACGGCGTCTTCTCCGGCCACTGCCGGACCCACCACCATCGCCATCACTTTCATCGCCTCATCAAATACATAGGTACCAGCTTTTGATTTTTAAAATTCAAAGACACCCATACACACAGTTTGAAGAGGCAAAATAGCCATTCATTAGCGTCTCTTTCTCCTTGCGACGGGATCTATGATTCCCAACACTTCTAAACTTCGGTCATCATCTTCGTGTCACATGCATCGTCATTGTTGCTTGGATATCCATATTCAAAAATCGAATCTTACAAGCCGCTTCAATTGTGTTGTCATCACAACCCGCTTCAATTCGGAGGTATTATTCATCCATTAACAAAGTATGTAATGAATGACATAAGCTTGATTTCGTATGACAAACAAACCCTAGAAGAACTAATCATCTCCAAACCCACAATCGATTCTTGAAGTTCAAGTTTTTGTTGAATTACTAAGGTTTCAGGGATGCTTATATTGTTTTCCTGTTTGTAAATTTAATTTTTGCCTAAAATTATGTGTATAGTTTGATTGGTGTGAATTATTATGACCATAGCAGAAAATCATAGACCAAAAGACCATGCTTTGGAGGAATAGATCTGCCCAGAAGTCGACTGATACAAACAGTGAAGCTAAAAACGAAGAGAGGTATTCTAATAGCTCCTTCATTAATTATAGTTCATTGTTATCGTTTTCTCATTTAGTTTTAAAATTAGGATCTTGCAACTGGAATGCAGACTATATTGATAGTTCATTTTATTCTTAAAACCCATCAGAAATTTTGTTATTTCATATGTTGTAAAATTTATGTTGTCGCCTGAAAGCATAATAACCAACTAATATATGCATGGAAACTAATTGTAGTATGATGTTGTGGTAATTTAGGTCTTAGATTTCGAGTAGTTGCAAAAATATTCAAGTAGATTACATTTCCTTCTATTTTTTTGCATATCCTCTGTAACCATGTTATTTTAAGTAAGGGCATATGTTTTAAAGTTTCCTATGTTAAAGTCACAACGTATTACTGTTGCTGTTGTGATATCAACTATTACTTATACGTCAATTTGCGAAAAATACAAAATTGTTGCTGCTAACTACTTTTAAGATGCTCAAAAGATAGTTGTTGTTGATGTCTACCGGTCAAATACATAAGTAACTAATTGAAGATGAAATTGCAGCTGAACTTTACAATTAAACAAGAGCAGGCAACAAGTCAACAACAAACAATTGATGGAAAAACTCGAATTGACCTGTTTTTTGTTAATGCAGTATCTATAGCTGTAAAACTGCTAAACAAGGTAAAAACATCCATTTTTTAAAGGCCAGACTCATTTTTAATACACCAAATTTAAATTTTCATGTTCTTTATTTTAATGTTATAGCTATAAACAGTTAAAACATATTATAATTCTTTGACTGTTGGTTATATATGCAATATGGGTCTGCATATTGGTTTGGTTCCATTTGTTTATTCTCCTTGACCTAAACCTTTACAATTGATTTTATGGAAGATTTATTGTTTTAAATACAACAAATAAATTGTTTAATATGGCCTCCGAATGATGCATTAATCCCCTCTATCAATATCATTTTATCTTTAAACTTTTTATATCAATAAACCAGTTACATCATGCAGAAAAACTCCAGACACTTTATATAGTTTTTTTGTCCTTTATAGTGTATTTATAATCGTTATCTGTCCGGTGTAATTTCAAAGGTTGTTTGATCCTTTTTTTTTTGAATGATTTAGATTCATTTGAGATATTTTATGCTGGCATTTATGAGTATGTGCAAAAGCTTGCATATTGATTGCTTTCAATGTCTTATATTAGCTTATTATATGTTTTTGCAGCAAGTCCAACAAGAGTATAGCAAATTTCATTATGTTACAAGCATTATTTATCAATTGAACTCGAACAGGTCACGTAGCATTTTATGCTAATATTACACTAAGATATAGTTGTTGCTATTTGGCTATTACAACACATGAATGCTAACCATTTGTTCATTAAGTGATCTTGTATGTGTTATGTGTTTATAATGGCACATCTTCTCTTTTGACATGAATTTTCATCTTGATTATGGTCACTTCATGAATTGGGATATGATTAATAAGAATTTACGCAATGCTTTCATGTTCTTGTAGATAAATACGTAAACTTTTCGGCTCTTGTATCTTATCTACTGTAATTTTCCATGCTTACGTTGTGGCATACCTAAGGTAAAAAGTTGTTTTTTATTATTTAAGAAGCAATTATTCATAACTTTATCTTTTTTATCAAGATAAACTTATATTATCTTGATATTTTATCTTATAAAGTTTTAATATCTGAGACACTTGATTCAGGAGGTGCCCATTTGATTGCATTCTTTATGTCTGCAGTGTTCCATGAGGTATGTCAATTTATATAATTTTCTTAATTTAATATCATTAGTCAACTGATTCTGTAAATTAGTCATTGTTTACATCTGATTTTGTTTTTATTGCATCAGCTCTGTATTGCTGTTCCCTGCCATATCTTTAAGTTTTGGGCATTTCTTGGGATCATGCTTCAGGTCACAATCTTTTTCTACCTTCCTTTATATAATGTAATATCATGATGCCAAACATTGTTAGAAAATAGCTCAAACTATTTTTAATTCATAAAACCTCGCAAATCATTTATTTAAAAAATGACTTAATCTTAATTTTGCTCAAACTATTATGCGTTTGTGATGTATTTGAGTTCTTTTGTTATCTGCGTGATAATTCAAGTTTAGTATATAGATGATTATGTGATTGATTTTTGATTCGTTTGTTTGATAGCCTGAATTTTTTTGCTTTTGAGGTTGTTCAGGTTTGTTTTTGAATATCGCAGGTTTATATTTTTGTTTGTGTGGATGTTGTTAGTGTACTATCACATGTTGTAATATGTATGTATGTTGGTGTATGATTTCTCTGTATTGTTTGTTTGTGATCTTTGCCTATAGATGTATTTTGATGTATATTTAGGAACTTTTATATCTTTTGCAAGGTACTATAGCTGTAGCCTGCTATGTGTTTGTAAAGAATTGGAGTTGTTTTATTATTTGTGTGTATTACAATGTCTTGCATAACATCATAGGCATGATATAGTTGGTATTTTAGTATCATAGCATAATATCTATGTTTTATGCATATGTATATATACATATTGGAATCTGCTTTATTGTTGTTTTTTACCTTTTTATTCACTGTTTGTACTTGAATGTAAATTTTATTGCTCATATCTTGACTTTGTGTAAGATATTTTCTGCAGGGATTTTAGAAACAACTTCATTTCAAACGTTAATGGATATTTAAATCCACCCGTAAATGCTAGCCTAAGGTATGACGTCTTCCTATGCTTCTTCTATGAAATATGCGAGTAGAGTTGACTATTTTGATTGTTTCTAATATACCTATTTGTATCATAGGAATACAATGCACTTGAGAATATAATGTGATAGTGTTGTTAATTGTTTCATTCGTATTTGCAGGAGACGCGGTAGTATTGCATCTATACCTTGTGGGCTGGAAGGCCACAAATTTAATCCATTTTATTTAGTTACATTACACATGTTATACTGCTTAAGAAATCCGACTCTTCGGTAATTGCAATTGTTCTATATGCCAACCTGCCAATACTTTAAGAGAGCCAAGTGTTTTGTACCAATGCTAATCAAACAATATTGCTACTCTACGTAACGTGTTTTGTAATACGGATATTAGGTTGCGCTTATCAAAGTATGGCTCAAGCGTTCAAACGAAATCCCGCCGCAACGCGCCGGGTGGGAAATACTAGTTTTATATTAAACCATATATGTTAACAGGTTGTATCATAAATTATCAACGGTAGAAGAACTGCAACCCTTATCCTTAAAAGCCGTCACACTTGACTTATATATATAATTCAAATGTACGTTAAATGTTTAAACAATTAGAGAATCTCATAATGATGGATCAATAGCTTTTTAAGTAATGGATAAAGCTTTGGGTTTTTGACATCTTTTCACATGTTGCAACTTTTTGAATAAATAAATTGTTAAACTACTAAATAGATGTACGAATGCTTCATTAATCAATTTAACTATTACTAATTTTCTTTATGGTGCTCTTCCCCATATATTTCTATAGTTTCAGGTAAGTATGTAAGGGAAAATTACCAGATTGGCCAACATAATAGCCTTTGATCAGACATAATACCAAAATAGACCGGCCAATAACAAACTGCCACGTGACAAAATCTCGCTTTCCGGCGATACGAAAACATAATATATCGCCTAAAGCGATACAAAAGCATAATATATCGCCTAAATCACAATAATATCGCCAACAGCGATACAAAAGCGAGACCAGAGCATGTGATATCGCCAAAGTCGAGACAAAAGCATGTGATATCGCCAATTATGTTTAATACTCGGCCGGCGAGACGGGGCGCCGGCGTCTCGCTTGGCCCATTATTTTTGAAACTCACGTTCACCTTGCAGAGAACCAGCGTCCAACCGCCACATCCTGGTGGTTAGCTAGGGTTCCGCGGTAGACGGAGCCAAAACCGCCTTGGCCGAGGCGGTTGGAGGCGGAGAAGGAGGCGGAGAAGGAGGTGGTGGCGGAGCGGGGGCGGCGTAGGTGAACTTGTGCGGTGGTTTACCGTCGGAAGGGGCGGTGCGTTTGCGTGTTGTGCACTTGCGGAAGCAGAAAGTTAGGGCTATGAAGAAGGTCAAGGCGACGGTTAGCGGTGGCACAAGGTGGTGGTGGTGGTGGTCCGGTGGCGGTGACGGTGGTTGTGGTGGTTGGGGAGACGGTGATGCATAGGGTCTAGAAGGCATGATGATTGATGAGAGTGAAAATGTGTGGGGGGAGAGAGAGAGAGATTTATTATACTAGGAGAGAGAGAGAGTGAAAATGCATAGGGTCTATGTGTTTTGACTTTTTTTTCATCTTCTTGTGACTATAAATTATACTAGGCGACACATCACTTTTCAGAGTAGGCGCGCAACCCTAGGCGACATGATGGTGATACGCGCATCAAATCCGTATCGCCGGTACAAGCGAGACGGCAAACTGTAGGGATCGCCCACGTCTCGCCAAATTATATAATCTCAGCGATAATGCATGCTTCTGTCTCGCCGCTGTCTCGCCACGTGGCTAATTTCGCAATATTTAAAGTCCATGGCTATTATGCAAAACCAGATTGGTCAAATGGCCAATCTGGTAATTTACCCTAAAATCATGAAACCAAACGTAATAGTCACCTTTCTTAAATATAAAATATGTCATTGGCTGGTAAAAGATTTATTAATCAGATATTATCACATTTTTTCCAAATAATGTGGTTTGATTAAAACTAGCAAACAAATCCATCTTGTATCAAGTAAATAAACTCGAGCATTAAGCCCTTTATTGGATTTTTCTAGACTTATATATGCGTGTATGTATATATATATATATGTATCTCTACATATATAAATTTGAAATTTATAAAAATGTTTGTGCTAAAGTTTAGATTTTTCCATCATTTTTAAAAGTATCTAAAGAGGTTTTAACTTGGTGATAATGTTATATTGAATGAGTTATTATAAGTAACTTAAAAGAATATTGAGTAAATTATAGTTTTCGTCTTTGAGTTCGATTAAAATTTCACTTTTCATCATTAAACTAATAAAATAACAAGAAATGCTTTTCATTTTCATACCTTGTCTCAGATTTAGGGGCTGTTTGGTAGCCTCTTAATGGTTCCATTAAGAGGCTACCTCTTAACCGTTAAGAGGTTGAAGTGTTTGTTTCGAAAATAAGGTGCCTCTTAACTGAACCATTCAGTGCTGAATGGTTCAGATATAAGATGTCTCTGAATGAAGTTGTAGACACAATTACCCTCAAAACTCACAAGCCTCATCTTCATCTTCATCTTCGATCTTCATCTTCCTTCGATCTTCATCTTCGATCTTCATCTTCGATCTTCATCTTCAGCGGCCTTCCCTCCCCCGATCTTCTGCCGGCCGGCCTTCATCTTCGATCTTCAGCCGGCCTTCCCTCCCCCGACGCCGATAACCTCCCGAGGACTCCCTCCCCCGACGCCGACAACCTCCCGAGGACTCCCTCTCCCGCCACCGCCACCGTCACCGCCACCGCCACCGCCCACCTCCACCCACTCCGTACCATTCGATTCCCCACTAACCTACGCTTCCGCCGCTACTCATCCTCCTCCGCCTCCGTCATCGCCGATGATCACACAACCACCAACGCCGCCGCCGCCGCCGTAGAAACCACCGGAGAACCTCAACAACACCCGTGGACAGAGTGGGTCACCTTCGTTGACCGATTGAAGGCCAAAGGGTACATCAATCAATCAGGGGGAAGTGATGTTGCTCTCTATAAAGATATGAGTGTTCTGAAAGAAGCTTGCCTCAGTTTCGGTCGTGATCGATTCGATTTGTTTAAGTAAGAATCTTTGTTGCTCATTTGAACACGAAGAAATTGATAATTAGATGATACCCAATTTGATGTAATGTTGATTGATTGTTCAATTCAATGTGCTGGATGTTGGTTGAGTGATTGTGTTCTTGATGATGGTGAACCTGCAGTTAATATGTTGAATTGCATTGTAGGTCGCTATCTATGCAAGATGTTCAGACTCTTGTAGAAAAAGGGTGTCCCAATATTAACCGAAAGACTGTTAATTCGGGTAAACGGTTAAGGGCACATTTACAGATTGATGAAGGAGATGTGAGTTATCTTTCATATTATTTTCTTTATGCATTTGAAAATTTTTGTGTTTAATTTTGGTAAATGGTAAGTTTTCATTTTGATCATAGGCATGTGGTGTTGTGTTCTTCGAGGGTCATGTGATAGGGCGTATGTGATACTGAAAGACGTTGAATCAGCTGCACGAACTGTGGATATTGTGAGGATTTTGTTGAATTATGCACTTGATCCGGTTGTTGATTCGGATAAGAAGCCTTTAGGGCAGAAGATGTTGAAGCATCTGCTAAGAAGTTGCTTTTGGAGTTGACTGAGCTTAGTGACACTAGGGTGACCCTGAGTTGCCAAAACCAGCTGCAGTTGTTCCTCGAAAGGCACAATCTTTTGAGTATAGGGAACATGATTCATCAAGGAATGTTGAAATGAAAAGAGGAGGTGGGGCATGTTTGATGCTAAATACCAAACTGCGCTTTTGCTTTTCGGTGAAAGTCCTGACATAAGGAAGGTGTGGTTGCGTGATGAGATAGCTAGTCAATTAGTTTCAATTGATTAATATTTGAATTACTTTGTAATTGGATATTAGTATGTTGTATTTAAAATATTTTGAGTTTGAATTTTAATATGTTGTATTTTGTTAACCTATTGATCATTCACGTACAGTCATTCAGAAATCTAACCAAACAGATACATTTTATTCAGCCCAAAATAATTCAGAGGGGTAAAATTGTCATTTTGTACAGTCATTCAGAGATTCAACCAAACAACACATTTTGGTTCAGCACTTACTGGTTCAGAGCCTCTTAACCATTCAGACCTCTTAACCATTCAGCACTTAATGATTCAGATCTAACCAAACAGCCCCTTAGTCTTTTTTATTGTTCTTTTTTCCAATTCCCATCCATTAAACTCACCTAAATTTAAACTTTAAAAAACATTTTACTTAATTGAAAATGACTTCAACTATGTTAAAATACAAATATAATAGACGTTTTTTGTTATTTACTTAGTTTAATGATTAACTTAAAGGACAAAAGATATAATTTACTCAAGAATATTTGTATTAAACACACTTTTTACATATGTTTAAATTAAGTTTTGTTATCAAAAATGTATTTATTAAAAATATTCGAGGTTTATAAGTAAAGTTTGAGCTTACCTTGAATCATTCATAAGTCAAGCTCGAGGTCATATCATAAAAATATATTAAATAAGCTTACGCTCTATCAAGCTCAAATCTTACTTGTATCATTTATGACCCTAGTTGACCTTCATAAAGATATTTTATTAGTTACTTCTAATCATTTTGAAATTATATAAATTTTCTTTCTGATCCTTGACCTTCTAAAGCATCATAACTCATGCATTCTTTTTCTTTTTTGTCTTGAGAAAAGAATCAAAGGGGACTTACAATATGATGATCTATTCACTTTTTACATCTCAGCTTGCTGTCTAAATCCTATACGATAAGGCATATCATTTTTCCCCCATCAAGAACATATCTTTAACCGTGCGTTACCATTTACATTTCTTTAGCACAATCGTATCAACTATATCTAGAGACACAAAACCTAACAAAACTATAGTTATTTGCTTCTCTATCTTGATAACTTTCTTTCATCCTAAGCATCATTTGTTACCCTTCCTTAATTATTGATTCCAAGTTCTCAATTTATATGAATAAGAATAATCAATTCATTGGTCACCGGTTTGTGACCATCACAAACATTCTGGGAGATAAGGTTAAAAGATATATTATCTACACCTACTCTTAAACTACGATAATCTTTAAATAATATGATAGGATTTAAACTATGATTGTCTTCAAAGAGTCTTTGACTCTTATCAATACGCAATTAACATATTAAACTAAATTCAAGAATTCAAATCAGGTTTAAAAACGATAAAGTAAAAAAACCTTATTGAAATCCTTCTATGTGACTAACTTTATATTTATATTTTCCACTTCATACCTTAGGACACCGAAGCGGGTACCCAAAGTCATAAGGAAAATCCAACCCTAGGTGGGAACCCACTGGTTTACTGTGACAAAAAAAAAACCAGACCTGGGGATTTTTCACATGAACTCATCGGTTGAATTTTGTCCATTGACTTTTACCATACCACACACACATCCACATTGGAAAAATGTGGCAAAATAGGAAAAAATGAGACGATACCCTCCATCGAGAAAAGTAAAAGAAAGGTGATGCGACGCTTACGTGCCATACGAGAAAACTTGGAAAAACGAGACAACTCCCATTCCGGTTACTAAAATTAATCTCCATAATGCATCCTTGAATTTGATGATATCATATTCATAATTTCTCATCGGTAGATTAAATTAATTTTCATATATATTGTGACTAAAAAGATTTAAAATTTATACCCATATCTATGTTATTTTCATTCCTTAGGGATAACCTGATTGTAAGGTATCTTTTCTTTTTTAAGGTTGAAGGTTTAAGTGGAATTATGGATTAAATAAAATTATGTTATTTCTATGGTCTTGTGATCTGGTGATTTTGATGATTATCCTTCATACTATAGTATTGGTCTAAATTCTTAAAATAATTAAATAATACTCTTATATATTCCGTTGTGATGATTAAAATTACTAAATGGCATCCAATTTTATAATTGTTGAATTTAAAACAAACCTTAAAAAATATTAGCAATAATTAATAAGACTCTTACATGTTCCGTTTCAATAAGTTAATCTTTAAAAAAGTTGAACATGAAAACTTAGTTATCATTCTCTACATTTTTTTCTGTAAAGAAAAAAAATCAAACATCAATACATCACCATCATTTGTGAAACACATAATGATACTACTAATTATAAAATGTAATAAAATATAGTATTAGTACATGATTAAAAAGAAAATTTTGTTCGTGTTATCCATGCCTACAAGAATATATATCCATAATTCATGAATGTCGGTGTCCACAAGAATTTTTTATAAGTTTTTAAAGTTACCATCAAACTTTAAGAAATTGTAAAAAAGCCCCCTCACTTTCAAAAACCTTTTTTTTTTTTTTTTTGCTATTTTTAGTTTATCATCAAATATTTTTAATACTATTTTTTATTAGCATAAATTTTTTAATACTATTTTTTATTTAGCATAAATTTTAACTTTTAACTTTTAACTCAATACTTTTACATATTTTATAATTTAGCCTTTATATATTTACTTTCCGTTTTGGTTCCATATACTTTTCAACTTGTAGAAAATTTACGTTTTACGTTGCGGTTTAAATATTACGAGTTAACATACCACAATGTGCGCGTATGGTTCAACGTGTTTACGACTACCTTTTTTAAGAAAATTCATGGATGTCGGTGTCCATAAGAGTTTTTATAGGTTTTCAAAGTTACCACCAAACTTTAAGAAATTGCAAAAAGGCCCCCCTCACTTTTAAAAACCTTTTTTTTTTTGCTATTTTTAGTTTATCATCAAATTTTTTTAATACTATTTTTTATTTAGCATAAATTTTTTTAATACTATTTTTTATTTAACATAAATTTTAACTTTTAACTTTTAACTTTTAACTCAATACTTTTACATATTTTATAATTTACCCTTTATATATTTTACTTTCCGTTTTGGTTCCATATACCTTTCAACTTGTAGAAAATTTACGCTTTACGTTGCGGTTTAAATTTTACGAGTTAACATACCACAATGTGCGCGTATGGTTCAACGTGTTTACGACTACCTTTTTAAGAAAATTTACGTTTTACGTTGCGGTTTAAATTTTACGAGTTAACACGCCACAATGTGCGCGTATGGTTCAACGTGTTTACGACTACCTTTTTTCCCATTTAATGACCCATTTACATTGCGCGAGTCTTATATATATAAATCTTGAAAGTCGGTGTCCACAATAACATTTTAGAGGTTTTGAAAGTTACCACCAAACTTTAAGAAGATACGTTTGGCCGGACAACCGCGGGGAAGGTGGTTGGTCCAGTTGAGCACACTTAAACCGTTTTCCAACAAACCGGTCGGTTCGATTGGAAGAAATTGTAAATCTAAAATGTATTAAACTCAATTTTATAGTGAATTTGAAATCCGAAGTTATTGCCGCTATTTTATATTCACATAATTTAGTTATGTTATAGTTTTTGAGATTAAGTGTTCATATTTTAATACAACATATATTTAATTATTTTAGTTATAATCAACTTTACATTATCCACAGGTTTATATTCTTTTTTACTCTAATTCTTTCTTTAATATTTTATTTTAGGATTGCTAATAATATTGCCCAGTTTATGAATCACGTTTGAACGGTCAAACCAGTAAACCAGTAAAATATCCGGTTCGTTGACCGGTCCTTATTTTATACTAATATGGTTATCAGTTACTATGGCGTTCCAAGAAAACCTCACGGCAATTCGCGAGGTTTAATTCCTAGTTATAATGTAAAATATGTTATTATAATAACATAAATTATATTAAGTTAGTTGTAAATTTTATAATAAGCTAAAAAAGTAACGTTGTTGACAAATCAATTAACCCAGCGTAGTTTCTCTTACCCCAAAACATAATTAACTATTTTAAAATATTAATATATAAATAAAGTTTTCCATTCATATTGTTAATATGTTAAACGAGTTAAGGTGGAGGGTGTGGAACGAAAGAATCAGTTCAGCTTGAAGGATGGAAGAAGGAACTAAAGGGTTTTTTTTTTTTCTTGGATTTCAGCTGACAACGCCTAGGTCAAGGATGTTCTGTTTAGCATGGTTGTTAGGACCGGATCGGACTGGCCAGTCCAACCGGTCCGACCGGGAATCGGCTAGGTGGCCCGTCCGGTCCGCTGTGAGTCGTTTTGAACTGGTCGAATCTGTGGTCGGACCGGAAAACCGGACCGGATCGGACCGGAATTTGATTTTTTTATTTTTTATTATTTTTATGGGTAAAAACGGTGTATTTAACCATAAATTAGTGTGTTGAATATACAAATATAGTTAGTTTTATATATAACCATAAACTACATATATAAATCATATATAAATTACTTATATTTGATTATATATATAAACAAACAAACAAACATACCCAGTGTATCCCGCTGAATGTTTGATTATATATATAACTATATATAATATACTATATATATAATTATGACGTCATCCGGTTCTTAAATCCGGTCCGACCGATCCGACTACCAAACCAGTAAGACGTCCGGTTCAACGTCCAATCCGGTTCTGAAAACATTGTTGTTTAGTGCCGCCATGACAAATCACCAGTGCCACCATGTCACAACCACCTCCTCGTCCACCAGATGATCTCCTCTATTATAATGTAATTATACTTGTATAGTAACACAGCATTTTATAGATTATTTATAAAAGTTAAATTACGATGAGTGTTGGGTCCAATACAAAGAAATTACAGTGAGGACGTGATAGCCTGGTACCCGAAGATTTCGTACTCGAATAACGTAGATGATCGAATGAGCCAGTGATCCATTAGTGATCTAATTAGCTGTTCAGGTAAAAATTAATTAAATTAAAATGGCAAACTTTCTTGAAATTAATATGTGACGGGTTGATATTAATTAACTATGATGTAGTTAATTGTGATGTAGATTTGATGGAGTAAATACTAACAAGTAAAATAGAAAATTATAATATTCTAACTAAAATATAATAATAATATTAAAGAAAATCAATAATTTTTAGCCCAATTGATTAAAGTAATATATCCAAATTATGTAAATATAAAAAGATCTTAAGTTCAAGTTACACTTTAAATAAAAATATTTAACGTTAAGCTAGCTAGTAAGCAAATAAGTAAGCCCAATTAAAACGATATCTATCTTTTAAAACATTGTGGTAAATTTGTCGTTAAAAAAATAATATTAGTGGGAGAGAAATAAAGAAAGAAATTCGCGATGTGGTACACGCGTCGGCCTAAAATAGTCTGGGGTTCGTATGTGAGGTTGAGTCAAGCCCAGTTTTCAAATCAAAGAGAGAGAAACCCACAAAAACACACACACACACATCTTTCTCTCTCTAAAACTCACAATTTCATATTTCATCTTCTTCTAGATTTACACCTCAATTCTCTCCGATTCATCGCCCCAATTTTAGGGTTTTTTACATACTGGTAATTTCTTTTTTACTTCTCCCCAATTTCTCTGTTTCTTTGCATATGCATGTTCAATCTGATACTTCTCATCTCTCGTTTTCGTTTGCAATTTCCGTTTGCTGTTAATCTTTTTTCTATCACTTAATTTTGGATCGTAATTGAGTTGGGGGCATGCTGTTTCAATTCGATTTGGGTATCCAATTTGGTGTTTTTGATGAATTTGAAGGCACGGAGTTCGTGTACTCGACGATTTTTGGTTTATAATTTCTAAAGCCCCTTGTTACGAAAAGGGTTTTTCTTTTTTCTTTTTTTCATTGAAATTGAATTGTGCGACTTGATTTTGGCTTAAAACTGAAGTGATTAACAGTTTTTGTTTATGTTTCGGAATGTTTGACATTTATCCTTCATGCATGAGAATTTATTGGACGATAGGGTTAATGGTTTGTGGTTATTAATGAACTGGATGCATGATGTTCTCCTGATTAGAGTTTGTGGTTCTAAAAAGTGATGATTGTAGGGGGTTTTATCAATGTTTATGTCTTTTGTGATTTGACATGAATATCCTGCATGCATAAGGAAAGAAGTATGTGATTTGATTGTAACCTGAGTGTTGCTGTGATAAATTCTGTAACAGTTAAATTTTGTTATTTCAGATTGATTTTTATCATAAGCTTGCTGAATGTATGCAATGTTCATTGATGAAACTCAAATTGGTTTTTTTTTCATCTGCGACAGGTGGATCTTGCTGTAACAGTATTGCAAAAGCTTCATGTCCTCTGCTGCCATGCAGGCGAACTCATCGGATTCATCTCCTCCAGAACAATCACTAGACAGGGAATCACAGTCTGAAGAAGTTGTAAGTGAGGAAGAAGATGATGCAAGTAAAGAAACACAAAATGCTGCATCTTTTCCTTCAGGTACTTCCTAAGTTATTGTGCTGGTTTTTGCAGCCTAATTAATTGAAATTTAAATGTGTTACTAGATGTCTATATAAGATTTCAAACGATATTAAACACAGAATTTCACATATTGAAACACAGAGGTTAGATATCAGTTTTCATATCCTCATTTAGATTATCATAAAATCACCTATTCAGCTGACAGCAGCTATCCAAGGCTTTGCACTTCTAGTACCCAATCCTCTATCTGAAAAAAATAATAATAATAATATAATAATAATAATAAGTATGCACTTTGTGAATTTGCTTTAAATATGGGTTTGAATTTGTTAAAATGGGGGACATAGAGTTGTTCTTTTCATATCATGAACCCCTATATTACTTGATACTTGTGATTGTAGCTCATGCTGTTAAAGGCTTAACTTGATTGCTGCAGTTTAGGGTCATCATTTTTCCTTATAAACCTTGCTCAATACTTACACATATTTCTTTTTCTCCATTATACTAGTTGAGCTTTTGAACCCCTGAGATCAACATATTTCTGGACTGTTTATGTTGGTGAAAAACTTATGGACAATTGAGAAATATAGCAATATAGCCAAGAGTTATTCTAATTCGACAAAAGTTTGGATTAGATCGCTGTTTAATTTTTCAGACTTCTAGTTATGAAGACTGGTTTTCTGACAGCATTCTATAGAAACTTTTGTTAGTTTTTCGAGCTATTATCCAGACTGAAATTGATTTTCTTACTACTACACTTGAGAGTATCACTTATAATTTCTAAATCACTGCGTAAGCTAATGGTCATTGTTGGAAACTGAATCTGGAGATACCTTTGCTTATTTCAATACTTTTATAAGTTAATATTTGTTTAGATGGATTAATAATTATTGTACTTGGAGCAAGTTTACCGTCTTAAATTTATGTTGTAATACTGATGATGATCTTCATCTCTTGAGGTCAGGTAAAAATTATCAGCAGCAGGGAGTACCAAATGGGCTTTCAAGTAATGGAGAAACCTTAGGGCAGGTCCCACAACTAGAGCTTGTTGGCCACTCAATCGTAAGCATCTTTCACTTTATGTTTGAATATTCCAATATTGGATTCAGATTCACAATTACCTTCAAAGTTCCTGTTTTCTGTATCAACTTTTGCAGGCTTGTGCTCCAAATCCTTATTGTGATCCATATTATGGTGGAATGATGACAGCTTATGGTCAGCCTTTGGTAAGATACATCATCTCATATATTCTTATATATGTTTGCGTGTGCATGCATGCATTTTAATTGTGTGTTTGTAGGTTCATCCTCAGTATCTTGATATGCAAGCAAGGATGCCTTTGCCACTCGAAATGGCACAAGAGCCTGTTTATGTGAATGCCAAACAATACCATGCAATATTAAGGCGAAGGCAATCCCGTGCTAAAGCAGAGCTTGAGAAGAAACTTATAAAAGACAGAAAGGTCCGTTATGATTTTATTCATTGTGTTTTATGTAAATTTTGTTGGGTAAATTGACAAATAACTTGTCATGTCGGTGTTTGCTTTGTGATTACTACAGCCTTACCTTCATGAATCTCGACATCAGCATGCTATGAGAAGGGTAAGGGGTTCTGGTGGTCGTTTTGCCAAGAAAACTGAAGTTGATTCCTTAAAGAACACAACAGGTTCAGGTTCACGTTCTGCCATGTCATCATCCCAGTCGGTGAATTCAAAGCGTGTGCACTCAGAATCTGCTGAAAGTTTGGAAACACCAAGGGTGGATTGGTAAACTCACTCAACACTCACGCTTATCTTGATAATGGCGGTTCTTTAGGCCAGCAGTGGATAAACATATCATCTAACCAAGCTTCACAGAGGGCTGTTGCAATGAAGTGATGTCAAGTACATTTAACATCCCTCTTTATCTATCTGTGGCTCCTAGAAGCTGGCCGGCAAATCATTCTTGGCTCATGTTTTTACGAGGGACAAAAAGGTAAATGCGCCTTCTGGTTACCTCTTTGGTTTTACTTCAGGATCTGTTTTTTCAGAGTCAGATGTTATGATGTACAAAGTTTGTTTTTGAGGTTAGAAAGAATTGGGTTTGTGTGTTCTTTTCTGAATGGTTGGTTGCATCAATTTAAAAAAAAATGCTCAAGTCTATCGTCTAAGCGTAGGGGCCGCATACAACGCTCCAGTGCATCACATGTGTAATGTTGTGCTGTTGGAATCTCGAGCTTTTAATTTGGTGTTTTTTGCATATTTTATACTGTTATGTTTATTGATGGTGGAGATTATGTATGTCTCACAAATGTGTCATGTGTTCGCGAGCCAACAATGCAAATAGCCTCTGCCCCTGTAAGTTGGTTTGGGTTTTGATTAGGGGATTTGTATCCAACCATGTTTATAGATGTGAACCGATCAAGTGGTTTAACATTTGGTCGATTGGAAGCATCTGGCAACCATGGGACAATAAGTGGTTGATGTGGTGGCGGCAATGGTTGTGGTGGTGGTGGTGGTGGTGGTGGTGGTGGTGATGGTGAGACAAGGTGATGCTGGTAACCTGTAAAACTTGGTGATGTTGGTTTTATGTGGTCAACTAGGTGGCATTTGGATATTCAACCCGGTAACAAGCTATTTAGAAGCAAAACTATGAGACCATATGTAGGAAATTGTGACCAGAGCGTGAGGGTTGACGTGAAGTTTTGTTACCTAAACAACACCACGCCCGCACTTGTGACAAGGAGCATGGCGTTAGTACACTTATGTGATGTTTTTAACATTTCTTACTCAGATATTATACATTTATACCCCCCCATCACTCCTATTTTTGCGTACCCTCATTGATCATTACCTCTTTTTTTCACACTCAGCTACCCAATGTGATGCTTACGTGGCAGTAAATTTTTTGCCACCCTACCTACTGCCTCCATAAAATTGAAAAAATTTAGAAATTTAGAAGCAAACTTAATAAAATTTTTGCGTGGAATTTTTCTGATGTGTTTTTAGTGGAGTGTTAAATAGAAATGTTTGGGATGGTTTTATAATACCAAAACTTTCAATAGGTTAAACTTTGTTAGAAAAATGTTTGCTTAACTTTAAAACAAAAGACCTTTGGGCTATAAACTTTTTGTAGATGTAATACAACAACAACATACCCAGTATATTCCACCAGAAGCAGGGTCTGGGAGGGGTTGAATAGTGGGAAATCTTTCCTCTATCTTTTAGGATAGATTGACCGCTTCCAATGAGACCCTCAACTCAAAAATAAAAAATCACAAGATTACAAGCACATTTCGTTTATTTCAAATAATAGTTTAGCAAAACACGACGACGTATAAACCCATATACACATCTCAGGCAATGAACAAAAGGCAGACAATTTTAAAATAAAAATCGCACATTCAATAACAGCACTCTTAATTACTCTGTTCTCTAATTGCCCTAAAAGCCCAAATTCTTAATCTTGTATTAGCACTTTACATATATAAAGAAAAAGAAGAGTCTACATATGTGACAAGCATGCACTATCTCAACTGATTTCCACTAACAGTCCTTAACATTAATTCTACGACTCCAGTCATTCCTATCCTCGATCATGTGCTCGAAGAGGTGCAACTCTAACATGTCCCGCCTAATCAACTCCTCCAACGTCAACTTTGGTCTTCCTCTACCCCTCCTACCATCTAAGACAATGTTATCTACAGTTCTAACCGGTGTTGTCATCTGTCTCCTCTTTACGTGTCTAAACCATCTCAATCTCCCCTCCCGAATTTTGTCAGTGATGCATGTCATCCCTGATCTTTGTCGGAACACATCGTTTCTTATCCGACCCATCCTTGTGTGGCCGCACATCACCTCAGCATTCTCATCTCTGCAACCTTCATCTGCCGCCCTTGTGACTTCTTCATGTCCCAACAATCTGTTCCGTATAACATAGCAGATTTTATTGTTACTCTATAGAACTTTCCCATTAGTTTTGTTGAGAACTTCTTGTCACACAAAATCTCCGACGCTGCCCTCCATTTGCACCATCTTGTCTGGACACGGTGGGCTACATCACTGTGAATCTCTCCGTTCTCCTGGACATACGAGTCAAGATACTTGAATCTACTCGTTTGTTGAACCACGAGATCCTGAATACTAATTTGAGTGTCGTCTTCTTTCGCACCACTGAAGTTACAATATATGTATTCCGTTTTAAAGCGACTTATCCCTAAGCATTTGCGCTCTAATACCATTCTCCACTCTTCTAACCCATCATTAAGCATTCTTTTATTCTCTGCTATTAACAATGCAATCAACAAATATCATACACCACGGAACTGACCCCTGTATAGAATTGGACAACTCATTCAAAACTACAGTGAAAAGAAATGGACTCAATGCTGATCCTTGGTGGTATCGTATCTCCACCGAAAAAAAATCTGTCACCCACCGGCACACGCACACGCGTAGATGTTATAGTAAGAGGAAATATTGTGTCTCGAATATCAAGTATAATAAATTATGCATGTAAACATGTAAGCCATTTCACACCAGTTCAGACCATTAGGTCCAGCAATGGTTACAAATATCTATGCATATGTAAACATGTAAGCCATTTCACAATTCTCCAAGATGATAAACTTAGGAGTTCATATATACAAGTCCCCAAAACGAACTTTATAGTTTCTCCAAATGCTAGAGTTCTATAATGGGGTCTGTCCACCTAACAAGTCTTTTGACCACAAATTTTCAGGTGCAAATCCCATCCACTACCCCCGTAATCTCTATAAAGGCTGTGTAGAGGGAAAAGGAGAAACACGCCATCCATATTAGTAATTACCTTTATCAGTGATGTACGTCTGCACATTACTTGCTTCTACAAGTCAAAATATGATTTTAACATCAACTCATTCAGCTCATAAATAACATTAGAGCCCATATGACTGGTTAGTATAACTGCCATACGACCCCTAAGACATAATATTCGTACAGACCATGTCATGTAAAATGAGCAAAGAATGCTATATAGTGTGCAAAAAGATGCACAATTTTGCCTTTCTATAGAACAGAATGAATCTTTTTTAATATTACAAGTGGTCTATGAAGCGACGCTGTTAACCAAAAGTACAGCGGACTCATGTACAGTTAAGTTTGAAATAACAAGAAGTTAAACTTAAAAATAAATACAAGTTTATTTTTATGTTGGTTTTAAAATAAATACAGTTTTGAATAAACACAAAACCAAATTAAGCAATAGCTAAAAGTAAGTCCTATAAAGTCCCTACCAGAAGTAAAAAAAACTAAGGGGCTGTTTGGTAGCCTCTTAATGGTTCCATTAAGAGGCTACCTCTAAACCGTTAAGAGGCTTATGTGTTTGTTTCAAAAAAAAAGAGCGAACTGAACCATTCAGTGCTGAATGGTTCAGACATGAATTGTTGCTGAATGAACTTCTAGACACAACTACCCTCAAAACTCACAAACACTCATCTGCGATCTTCATCTTCCTCCCGAGGACTCCCTCCCCCGACGCCGACGACCTCCCTAGTCGGCAGGCCAGACCGCCGCCATCCCGTCCCCCGACGACCTCCGACCACAGGCACCCAGCACCGCCGCCATCCCCTCCCGATTCACCTTCCGATTCACCTTCCGACGATCTCCCGATTCACCTTCGATCGCCCACCACTGCATCGCCCGCCGTCCACCATCCCCACCTTACCTGTCACGCTGAAAAATTGATCGGTGGAGTTCGCCGGAGATCAGCGTCAGAGACACCATCACGAGACTATGGCGGTTGACCATATACCTCCCGTCATCCTCACACAACTCAATTACCTTCTCAATCATTCCCCTTACTCCATTAAGGTACGTGATTCAATCCAAAACCCTAGGTCAGAATCATATGTTCGTCTTTCACGTTTTGTTTCATCTCTTACTTTCTCCAGGTTGAGCAGATGTGGTCTGGCTCTAAAGTCCCCCTGCTTGATCGATTCACGTTAGCGATACCCTTTTGTCTCGATTACATCAAATGTCAGTTTACTTCATCTTTAATTTGCTTAATAATTGATAGTGATAGATTTATTTGATTGTGAATTCAATCTCTGTGTTGAAAATGTGAAATTAGAGATGCATGTGAGTTATTGTTGTTTTATGTGGATTATTGTTGTTTTGATTATAGGGGATGTTATCTACAATGCACAGTTTCCGTTGTTGGTGCCTGATATCATTTTTGGACTTGATGACGAGAACTTTAGACCGTATCCTGCTGGCGGAGAAGGAGAATTGAACGCGATAAACAGTTTATCTGATTGGAATTATAAAGATCCTACTAGGCTATTGTCACTGATTCATGAACTTAGGTATTTTACGCTTTACAGTTAGCTTGTTTGAAATGCTGGCATTATGTATAGTCTATTTAGCATATACCAAGGATTTTTCTTTCACTGCAGGGGTTTGTACATGGCATACCAGAAAAAACGAGTCGCTGAAGTTGATGATGAAAGACTGAAGTTTGAAATCAGCACCATGTATTCTCGCGAGGTAATCTTGTAAACTATAATAGCCTTCTTTGTTGAATAGCAGCTTGTACAAGTTTGGAAATCAGAATGCAGCCAAAAGGCATTGATTTACTGCATAAACATTTTATATGTGAATAGGAGTATGTGTTTTTCATGTTACCATAAACAAGTTTGCCATTATACTATACTATACAAGTTTGAATTACTTTGTAATTGGATATTAGTATGTTGTATTTGAAATATTTTGAGTTTGAATTTTAATATGTTGTATTTTGTTAACCTATTGATCATTCACGTACAGTCGTTCAGACATCTAACCAAACAGATACATTTTATTCAGCCCAAAATAATTCAAAGGGGTAAAATTGTCATTTTGTACAGTCATTCAGAGATTCAACCAAACAGCACATTTTGGTTCAGCACTTACTGGTTCAGAGCCTCTTAACCATTCAAATCTCTTAACCATTCAGCACTTAATGATTCAGATCTAACCAAAGAGCCCCTAAGTAAAATAACAGATTTAGGAAGTTTTGCGGACCAACAACTATAAATTTAACCCACAACAAATGTCTGCAACCCAAAAACCTTTCACAACAATGAAAGCTTCAAGGATCAAATAACAAAAATCTCAAGAAAATACAAGTCCAAAACTAGTAAATGAAACATTGAAAATAAAAATACACCATTAAACCAAAACACAAAACCACCTCTCACTTGGCTCCCTTCTTCGCTGCGGCCTTGGTAACCTTGGCTCCTGTTGGGTCCTTCTTCTCGACGCTCTTGATCACACCCACAGCAACTGTTTGACGCATGTCTCTCACGGCAAACCTACCAAGTGGTGGATACTCTGCGAAAGTCTCGACAACCATAGGCTTGGTGGGAAGCATCTTTACCATACCAGCATCACCGTTCTTCAAGAATTTAGGCTCCTTCTCAAGCTCCTTGCCAGATCGCCTGTCAATCTTGGTCAGCAGCTCAGCAAACTTGACAGCAATGTGGGAGGTGTGGCAGTCAAGAACTGGGGCATAACCGTTTCCAATCTGTCCAGGGTGGTTCATGATGATAACCTGGGAGGTGAAGTTGGCAGCCTCCTTAGCAGGGTCATCCTTGGAGTTTGAAGCAACATAACCACGCTTGAGATCCTTGACAGCAACATTCTTAACGTTGAACCCAACATTGTCACCAGGAAGAGCCTCCGGGAGAGCTTCATGGTGCATCTCAACAGACTTAACTTCAGTGGTCAGTCCAGTTGGTCCAAAAGTGACAACCATACCAGGCTTGAGGACACCAGTCTCAACACGACCCACTGGCACAGTTCCAATACCACCAATCTTGTACACATCCTGAAGTGGAAGACGGAGGGGCTTGTCTGAGGGCCTCTTGGGCTCATTGATCTGGTCAAGAGCCTCAAGAAGGGTTGGACCCTTGTACCAGTCAAGGTTGGTGGACCTCTCAATCATGTTGTCACCCTCGAAACCAGAGATGGGAACAAATGGGATCTTGTCAGGGTTGTATCCCACCTTCTTCAAGTAGGAGGAGACTTCCTTCACAATTTCATCATACCTTGCCTTGGAGTACTTTGGTGTTGTGGCATCCATCTACAATCATTAAACCAAAACAGTTAGCAAACAAAATAATAAATCTTAGGACAGTATGCAAATTATAGAGAATTAACAACAAAATCCAACCTTGTTACAGCAGCAAATCATTTGCTTGACACCAAGGGTGAAAGCAAGAAGAGCGTGCTCACGGGTCTGACCATCCTTGGAAATACCAGCTTCAAAACCACCAGTGGTGGAATCAATGATAAGGACAGCACAGTCAGCCTGAGAGGTACCAGTGATCATGTTCTTGATAAAGTCACGATGTCCAGGAGCATCAATTACAGTGCAGTAGTACTTGGTTGTCTCGAACTTCCACAAGGCAATATCAATGGTGATACCTCTTTCACGCTCAGCCTTGAGCTTGTCGAGAACCCAGGCGTATTTGAATGACCTTTTGTTCATCTCAGCAGCCTCCTTCTCGAATCTTTCGATGACTCTCTTGTCAATTCCTCCAAGCTTGTAGATCAAGTGTCCAGTTGTTGTGGACTTGCCGGAGTCGACATGTCCAATGACAACAATACTGATGTGAGTCTTTTCTTTACCCATCCTGCATTATCAGACCAAATGTTAACTTCCAGATCCAAATAATAGATATTCCTCAAAAGTCCATACCTCAAATGAATTAGAATAATCAATATGGTTAAAAAACTTATAATCATAGATTGATTAAAACAAAATCAATAAAGTGATTCAAATAGCTCAGAGCAAAAAAGCAAAAGGAATACTTTACTTAATTTTCACCGAATACAAAGAACCAAAAATCATAAGTTTAACTACAGTTTTTAAAAAAACAAAGCTACACAGATTTCAACAAAACAAATCTAAAGTGATTCTACTCAAAACAAACGGATGATGACGATAAACAAAAAGTTATAGATCCAAATTTCACAAAATCCGTCTCCGGTTAACCAAACATAGAGCACTTACTGATGAACACATAGCTATGAATCCAAAAATATAAAGCAATTTTACTCGAATAAAAAGGTTGATGATATTAAACAAAAAGCTATGAATCCAGAAATCACAAAAATTAAGCAATTAAACAAACATAGAACATTTACTGAAATCCAAGCGGTTTAAACGTATAAACATGAGAAAACACATGTAGCTGATAACACAAATAGAACATCTACGATCGATACAATATCCATTAAGTCAATCAACAGAACGATTATTCTCAAGCTACATCTACATACAGGCATATTAAAGCTAGATCATATTCATCTATGAACAAAACAGGTCTAAAAGACTAATTAACAAACAGATCTACTGATATACACATGCATACAGCATACATGTACTATAATTGATAAGCAAAAGCTATGGATTAACAGTGACCTTAACGATTGATCTGCAGACGACTTGTGTGGTTGATGGAGGAACTGAGGAAGACGAAGAATGGAAGAAGTGAGGTTGAATGAGAGGTTTTATAAGTGAGCTAAAAGAGCCTATGAGATTAGGGTTTTGTGAGAGCCGTTGGATTAAGTGATCTGACGGTTGTGAGGTAATCACCCGTGGAATCCATATTTAGATGCCCTAGCCAGCCTCCTTCGTTTCTTTTGCTTTCATACTGGTGTTTAGGTATTGATGACTTGTCTAATTACGATATTATCCTTGTTAAGTTTCACTAATAACCACTCCTGTCCCTCTATTTTATTTCATTGCATTTTTTTTTTCTTAAGGGTGTTTTAGGAATAAAAATGGGTAATCCGGATCCAGAGGCCGGTCCGTGACAATTGGCTCGTATCCAAAACACTAGAGGGGTTCGAACATGAGTAAGATTGCAGTCTAATGGGTTCGAACCAGGGTTCGAACCAGGGTTCTTATTCAAACGAGCATTACACACTTCACGCCTTCCTACCACTTGCGGTACACGTCTGGAGGATGTTTATGAGTAAGAAATGTTTAAATTTTGTGTTAGAACCTTAACTAAAACGAGTCAGGTTGATTGGATTGGTTGGGCCAACAATTTTACCTGTTTGACGGTAAGTAATTTCAAATAATGTTTTAAAAAAAAACTTTTCTTAAACTCTTTATTTTATTAATAATGGCAAAGATGATTGTCATTTAATATATATACTTACTTCAAAAAAAGGAAAAAATAAACGAAATTAAACAATTGGTTTGGCTTACACAACCGGTTCCAATCAAATCTCTAAACAAGTAAATCGTCAAAATCAAGCCAAGAACCGACCCGTCTAGATCTAAAACCAGGCCAAACTAGCCTTCTTGCTTTGGTTGAGCAATTCAAATGGCTTGAAAGGTTTATATTTAAGGTGTTATTTATCAGCATTGTTACAAAAATATATAGAGTTTCCTTTTGGTAAAGAATTAATGTCACACATATATCTTGCAAACCATCACAAAACTGAAGTCTATAACTTATTTTGTTGCATATTGATCCAAGTCTAGGAAACTACTTGAAACTTGTTCTGAAAAACTAAGGTTACATAGCTTTTGGACCAACAGAAAACACATAGTCCACATTACTTAGACAACTAAATAACAGTTTGATTGATACGATGATTAATCTAGCTCGCCAAACGATGAGGACTTTGCCGTATCGACTATAGCCGGGGCTTCCTCCAAACAGCTTGTATTGTCACTAAGCACCCCACTGCTCATCAGCTTCTCAACTTCTTCAGCAGTGTATATGTGTATCTTTGTAACCATTTTTGCAAACTCACTGCATGCAGCATTAACAAACAAGTTTTAGTTTTAATACTATGGTTCCAGGATATTACTACAGAAAGCACTAGAATATTCTAGAAGATTGTACTTACTCCCATGGATCATCCCCAACAACCATCATGTCGTTCTCTTCATCGGTGTACAGCAGTCGCCATCCGCCATCTGGATTGTTAAACATGCCTTCCATATTAAATAACACTTCTAGCTCCATCAACAACTCGCGATAACTAGACATTTTTGTTAGATCGATTGCCCTGCCAACTTTGTTTCCTTGTTTGTGAACCTACAATCCAAAACCGAATTGAATGATTTTAGTAAAACCAGATGATCTCTGTATGAAAAAAAAAAAAAAAAAAAAAAAAACAAGCATACACAGCAAAGATCCCACTGGATGGTAGGGTCTGGGGAGTGTAAAATAAGGGCAGACCTTACCTCTATCTCATGAGATAGAGATTGCTCCCAGAGAAACTCTCGGCGTAAGGAAAAAAAAAAACCTCCTTATTTATTGAAAATACAGTAAAAATAGAAAAAACATGAAGTATCATAACAAAAATTACCTTGGTGCAACTCCTCTTGTTTATACTTTTGGCATCCACTAATTGAGCTGCTTCCTTCAAGGGAAACCCAAAGAGTTTACAGGTATTCACAATGCTATTAGAAGCATCATCATCTTTCCCATTCGCCGAATTAGGATCAATAACGGTTTTCTCAATAGACCCACTTCCAGCCGAAGGTTGAATGATGGGAAAGCGTGTGAAGTCTGTAGGCATGACCCGACCAGGTGGTGGGTCCAGACCTGGATTTGGATTCGGTCTGGGTTCAAAGACATCGAGATTTGGAAAACCAAAGGTTCTACCACCTTGAGAACCAAGGGGATAGAAACTGGGATTCTCGGGTGTTCGATACATGTTAACATTGCAATGGTTGTTAACAAGATCAGTTCTTGGTGGGGCCCAAGAACTGATGTCGGTTTTTCCAGTCAATGATCTCAATGAGCAAATTTCTTGACCTTGCAAGACCTTCGGGTATCTAGTATTATCAGATCCTAGAAAGCCCAAGTAAGGGGTGCTTGAAAGTGGTTGATGAGGAGTACTTTTTATAAGTTCACCAACAAAACTTGTATTCTTACCCATCATCATCATACCATTTAGGGGGAAACCTGCGTGCATAGAGGGTTGTAACCCGAAGCTTAACGAGTTGTTCATCTTATCACCCCCATAGAGAGGTGACACGGGACCTACATTTTCTTGACCTTGCAAGACCTTAGAGGATCTTATCGACTCCTCAAAGTCTACATGTCCACCCGATGCTGCAAAAAGATCAACATAATTTAACGACTAATGTTCAAAGAAATTAACTTGATTAATTGCTAAAGAAGTAAGCTCATACCGGCTGCAGGGTGTACAGAAGGAGTTGCATGCAGACCTGCACGCAATTTCTTGAGTCTTGAAGTCGATTGAATGTTTAACAATGGGAAAGTCCCACCACAAAGATCAATCTCCCAAGGCGATATTCGTTCTTGATGATTATTTCCCACATCTTCATCCCACCTCACCTGTTTTTGAAGCAAGAAACATGTAAATATATATAATTCAACATATAAAGGACTAATTTCTTATATATCCTTTTAAAAGTTCAAAATGTCATTATTTCGTATTCACCCATTTCATATTAACTTCAAATAGTCTGTTTTACTCATAAGTAAGAGAACATTATGCACTAAGACAATTCACAGTGACAATGTAGTTTTCCTCCTAATAGACAATTACAAGTTACTGATGTTGTTTTATTTACTTTGAAACAGATAAATATGGTCACTTTTAGTGTTATAAAGAAGGTGTATATGAATGACGTTATGCTATTTACAGGGATGTATAGGACTACTTGAACCCAAATGCTGATATTATGGGGTGTTTGGATTTATAAACCTGACTCTATGGTTGTTTTTAATGTTTTGATAAGCAGTTTTTTATTCTTATTACCTAGGTTCGAATAATTAGTTTCATATTAGCTGCAACAAACCTAAATATAAACAAAACTTACCTATTTACCCTCTGTATATCATAAACTGAGAGACTTTTTATCTCATATAACAAAAAAGTTTCCTTTAAAGTGGCAAAATGCCTTCCTTGATCGTTCTATCTTTTAATTTTTTAAATAATGAGAATTTATTGAAAATTCCAAATTTTATACTCTGATTATTAAAACGTCAAACAAAATAAACACATTCCAAACACCATCTTTATATAGCCCGTTTTGTTATGCACGATAGAGATGTTTTATTTTCTATTTTGCTTGGTTACAGCTAACAGGTAACAGAAATTTTAAATTTTGTTTTTTAAAATGTAAGACCAAAAGTTATGGCTTGTACCATTAGGCATCTCCATTTTGAGTTTGCCCATTTGTAAGGATCCATATCGCCTACACCAGTCACAACTCCACTAAACCTGCAGAAAAGAACGAAAGAAAACCATCAAGGATATTATCAACCACAAACAAATAAGCAAATCATCTTTACATGATACCTTTTTTCAGGAGACTCATCCATACAGAATTTCATTTTGAATCTTGCGCCGATGGATATCATGTTACAGACTGATTTCATGTACTTCGCACAAGGAACAACAAAATCCGCACGACTAGACCTAGATTACATTTTTAACAAAATAAGTTTAAAAAACAGTGACTAAAACTTTGTGTTTCTTTATTTAAATAGTAATTTTCAGAACTTACCTTGGACTGTAGAAAACATGAAAAGTACTGTTGGTAGACACTGCATTAGCGATGGATACAAGAATGTCGGCATAAGATTTCAGGTTGCCCATGGTTGTATCAGGAAGAATTTTCCTTGGTCGTATGGCTCTTCGGGTTCCCAGCCTCAGTTCTCCCCCTTCTCCCCTGAAACCATCATGAAAAAAGGATCAAACAAACCAAAGGGGGTGCTTGGATGTTTGTTTTGAAAGTGATTATGTAGTATTTGATGATCAGATAATCAGAATCCAACAATAAGTTGTAAGAAAACTAACTGTTGAAAATACAACTGTTTGACAAATTCTGATTATTTGAGAAATTCGTAGATGCAACCAAAATGACGTTTTTAGAAATAAAGTACAAATTGTCTGTAGAATGAAAATAGAAATCTCTCAATATAGGTTAAACAGAAGTGGTACATAAGTAGTTATATTTTACCCTTTATTAGACAAGCAGTTTTGTTGTGGGTATGAACTAATTACTTGACAATATTAGTAATCAGATATACCTAGAATTTGTTTATTAGAACATCAAAATTTCATTATCGCAAGTTCAAAACGCAATTTCAAACACCACATAAAACAAAACAAGTCCAAATTACTTATTGGTTTGGATTCCATCACATATGCTACACATTTGTGACTCGTATGCCACTTTATTCTTGTTTGCATTCTTTAAAAATCTAAAAGAAACGTGCAGCACGCCACAAAAAGATACCTCAAAAAGAGAACTGCATCCCCGGAAACAAGTTTCTTTTGGCTTACAAAGATGCTCCAACCTGTGGTAAGCAAATGCCGCCTTGGCTGACCTGTAAAAACATAACATGATTCCCAAATCAATGCATGAACTTCCAATTCAGTTAAACCCTAATTCCATTACTTCATAACAGAAATTGACCTCTGTAAATATGCCTAAATTTCCATTCCACTCCATGAAGGTCCTTAGCAACTAGTTCTTGACTGGGCCTCTGCTGTTTATAATCCTAGTTCAACCAATAAATAGAATTCAACTAAAATTGCATATATAAATAACAAATTTGGTCAAAATTGCATATGAAAAAGCATAAATTTGAAGGGAAAAAAACACTCAAAAAAGTGGTTAGAAGGCAAACCAGAGGTGGGAAACAATCTTCAGCAGCTCTTCGAGGGACCGAGAATCCACCATGAGTGGATGTATCAGAAGCAGTGAGTGTTTTACAGAACATTTGAGGTGTTGATCTTGTGGGTGTAACCCCACCCTCCTCTTCTTCCTTTTCTTCCAAATTCCCCTGCAAATTATCACCAATTCAAACTTACAAAGTTAAGACGACTGAATTAATAAAGAACAAAACAAGTTTCTTCTTTTACCACAGAGGAAGATTGTAAAATACCCAGAAGATTTCATGATAATAAAAAACACCCTTATTAGCATAAACGTAAAGGAAACAAGATTGTGAAAGAGGAAATCTTGAATTCAACTCAAAATTATAAAATGATTGCAATTTTACCTCTGGTAGAGGGAAAAGAGTGAGCTTTGTGTAAACCTCATCATTCTCTTGGTTTGCCTGTTTCCAAAAAATTAGGAAAAACATGAAAAGAATTAGCAAAACACTTTAATTGAATGAAGGAAACCATACCCTAAATAGAAAAAAGGGGAAATTTTTGCAACTTACAAGCAATTGAACATCAACAATTCTGCAAAAGATCTGAGGAGGGAGTCCTAAAGAAGGAACTTCAATGGGTGAAAAGTGAGTAGATGAGTGTGCAGCAATCTGTTCCAAATGACCTTGAGGGAAGTAAACAACCACATTTCCTTTATTTGGAAGAGGGTTGAGAGGGCCAGCACAAGCATGCCAATGTTCTTTGTCAATTGAGGTTGAATTTGGGGATTTTAAGGCAGAATTGGAAGAGTGTGACAAAGTTGATAGTGATGAATCCCCTTCATTTCCACAGGATTCTGCATTCTGACCACTCACTTCATGATTCAGGTCAATCTCCATCACAAAATACAACTTTTCACTTTACAACAATTTTCCCAAATGATTCTTGAAACCTAAAAGAAGAGAGGAGAGGAGTTTTCTGAACTGATAATTTGACAACAATCAAAGGATTCTTGATCTTGAAGGGTGCAAGAAAATTGTGGAAATGAAGTGAAATCATGGGGAATAATCAAGAAAAGCAAGAACACAATGAAAAGGCATGGTTTTTATGATACCCAACAAGAAAAAATGTTGGAAAGTATGAAATTGTGAAAGAATAATAATCTTTGTGAGGAGATTGAGAAGATGATTGCAAACCCATTTTATTGTTTTGAGAGTTAAAGAGGGAGGGGGAACAGGGGATGGAAGGTAGACATTGACAAATGCATAGGTAGCACAGAAACAAAAGTTGAAACAAAGGCAGAAAAAGCCAGTGTGGGTTTGTGTCTTTTTCCAACTTCAACACTTCTTTTGCAACCTAACAAAATCTATGTAAATTGTTAAATTAACTATCTTTATCTTAATATCTTAACGTTTATTAAAATATATAAATTATCAATAAGAATTTAAGAATGTTTGTCTAGGTCCCCTTAAAACTGTAAGACTAGACTTATTTTGATAGAAAAGATAATTAATTTAACACGTGTGAAAATGTAAACTTTAGATAAGAGATTGAGAGATGAGATAGAAAAGATAATTAATTTAACAATTTATCATTGTATTTTTCTTATTTAATTTTTATTTTTGGTAGCGTAAAATAACTAATGGTCGTTATTAGTTCTGTGACCATCTTTCAAAAAAAAATTAGTTCTGTGACTTTTAAAAATAAAATGAGTTATTGGAAAAAGTGTAACCCTCTAAAAAATTGTTTAAGTTGAAATAGTGTTAACATTTAAAGTAAAACTTAAGAGTTAAAAATAGTGTTAACATTCTTAGTTGCTACTTTGATTTTTAGTTTTCAACTAGGTTTATACCTCTTGCGTTGCAACGAGAACACATAAACAAACAAACATCAACTAGGTTTAACTGCAATGAAAACACATGTTGCAGTTAAAAAGAACAATGTGAAAAGGAACGATGGAGGTATTTGGTTTAAAAAGTGCATCGTTTTAAACATCGAAACATTGTATAAAAACGAAAGTTAAAATCATCAATTACGATATATTAAATCGAGATTCATTGGTTAAAACAAATAAAAATAATAATTCTTTAAATTGTTAAGGGGTGAACTATAGAATGGTTAAAAAAAGATCAAAAAAGTTTATTATAATGGAAGAACGTAAATATAGAATCTCTTACTAATAAATAAAAATAAATCCGGACACGTGTCACCATTCTAGGTCATCTAATAATTGGTTTTCCCGCTTCTCTCTCCTCTTAATTATGAATATTGATTAATAACTATCCATAATTAAAATGTCAAATATGTTAATTTTAAATTTTCGAATGTGTAATACATGTGTTTATTCAATCCGTACAATACACAATATTTAAGAACTTTTTATTTATAAACCATGTAATAATAAATTTATTTAGTCCGTGTATCACACGGGATTGTAATCTAGTTAATACTAAAAGACAAATACTGAAATATGCACTAAGCCTTTAACTTATGCATAAACACTTTCAAGTTTGGTAGTTGTTACTAAAAAGTCTCTCATTTCTTAATAGGGATGGCAATGGGGCTGGTTTTAGGATGGTATGGATAATCCCAACCTCATATTTGATTAAGCATGTCTCATACCCTCCCAAAACAAGTCTGGTATGCATCAAACATTTACCCATCTGGTATCCGGTATGTCCACGGATAATCAGGTATACCGGTTAAGGTTATACAAATTACTCGTTAAGTATACTCATTAGGTATCTATTGAAATTAAAAAGTCAAATTAAGCCACTATACATTAGATTTTCAATTATATCATTTATATATTTTTTTCATTGATGGTCCACTATTACTACTCTTTAATTTTAGGAATAAACATCGAGATATTATAATTTTGTAAAGTACTATATAATGTAAATGACGGGAAACTTAATATCTTATATTCAACACATACTTATTAAGTAAAATGTAAAAAGATATAATTATATATAATATACTCATTAAGTAAAATAAATTGAAAAATGAAGCAACTTCAGGTATATAATGGGGGTAAACGAATATGTTTAATTGGGTAATTAGGCGGGGTAAATGAGTATAAGATGAAATCCCATACATGTCATATACCCATGATAAAAAACAATCTTATACGCGGTTTAATACCCGCTTACCCGATCTCATACTCACTACAAATATTTACTACATATCTTGATATTAAAAGGAAACAAGCCCTTTGATACCCTAATGTGTTAACCGTATTACGTATATTCAAACAAAAGAATGAAATCAATCCACCAAAAACGTGGCATGATTTGAATGCCTCTAGGTTAAAATTGGCGTTTTAAACACTAACAAGTATATGAACCGTATTCAAAATTACTCTTCAACCAATCAATCTACTAACACAAAAATCCTATTAACCCCAAATACCCAATGCAATCAACACCCCTATATATTTATATACTAGTCACGAAAGGGTCCTAAAAAGTTTTTCTAACACCATCACAAATTCAAAACGCATAAAAAGATGTCCCTTCTAATATCATAAAGCGCTCAAGTCAGCTAACAAATAAAAGAATGTGAGTTTAAACATAATATTAGGTGTTTCTCTGTTAGCTATCATAAAAAAAGTTTGGAGATGGTGTAGAGTAGTCGTAGTGCAAGCATAAATACGAAGTCAGCTCACTTGATAAAAGTTTTACCTCTTTTAAAAAAAAAATTTAAGTTCAAATCCAAACATAATATACATTAACTTAAAAGTAACTTAAAAATAAAAGTATAACATAGATCTGTCGTTAAAAAAATAGTTATACCCGCGCTACGCGGCGGGAACGGTTACGATGACAAAAGCAGATGGAAGCAATGGAGACCTGCGGCATTGGCGCTGGCCACGTACCCCACCACCCATTCTTTAGATGCATGAGACAAGAGAGCCTGATTTTACCCGACACACAAAACCCTCCATTGTCGCTGTTATTTACCAAAATGCCATCAACTCCCACTTTTTACGTTACTCCCACTTTTTTCCTTTTTGCAGTCACTTAACATTATCCTCCCAACCACAATATCGTCCTGCCTCTATCACTCACTGTTAATGTATTATAGGGGCAACTATGATATCTTTTTACTAATCATTAATACTTCAATTGGTTAAGGTAATATAATACCCGCAAAAATAATAATAATAATAATAATAATAATAAATAATAATAATAATAATAATAATAATAATAATAAGAATAATAATAATAATAATAATTTATAAGATTTATTAAAATTGATTTGAATAAGTTCAGGGGCTGTTCGGTAATTTTTGAAACTTGTTTCAAAAGGTTTAACCACAAAATAATAAAAGAAGTAAGTTGAGGGACCATTCTGTAATTTATTCAAACCCAATCCCCCACCACCGCCCGTCGGCCACCTTCTCCGGCCAACTCTCCGGCGAGTACCAAACGGCCAAAATAAGTGCCTTTAACCCAATTAATTCATACCGACCGTTTATAGATCAAGATTCGAACCATAACCCCACAATAATTCGGGAATCAAACGATAATGCGATCTACACACCCACGTGAACACTGTCGGCTCTTTACAGAGTTGAATCGCATTCAAAAACTCAATTATAATCGAATTAACCACATGTGCACGATGCTAAAAATACTACGAATCTGTATAAGCTTTAAATTTCACCAATTAACACACAGAAACCTCGATTCGATCTCTGTCTTCCCCGTGACCTGCAACTAAATCGATCTCGGCCTTATGAGCATCAATTCATGAAATTGACAGAGGGCATTCGATCTTTGACCTCGTTTGAAGCTACCTGTGAAGTTAATTTGATTAACATCACCATTTGATTTCCAAATCAACACCACAAAAACCGCGGCTTGTTCATCCAGTGTTCATCATCGATTCGACTACATCTGGTAAAATTAAACACATCCATAAACTCGATTTCACATGGGAAATCAAAGCCCCATGTTTATTTCATTGATCAGTATCGTTTTGTACTTCAATTTGATCCAAACGAAAACTAGGGTTCTTAGATTTGGGGGAGTTGGGGTTAAACTGTTTAAAAGAATTTGGGAACAAGAACAAACGCGGCTGTATGCCTTTGGTTCACTGGTTAGTGTGTGAGATTGTGGGCAGGAGGTCACGGGTTCGAACCCGAGCTCCTGCCATATTTTTTTAAAAGCCCTATTTAACCTTTTAAAATTTTGTAAAAATTACCAAAAATTATAAAAACAACTTTTATAAACTCTTTTTATTTTAAAAGTGCCCAATTAATTTTCTGTAATTTTCTTTAAGTCTAAACCTTTATAAAATTATATAACAAGGACATTTATTTAACTATTTTATGGATTTCTTTTAAATAAATGGTAAAATATGATTAAACATAAAACTTCTTATATGAAAGTACCCAATTAATCTCCTGTAAATTAGTTTGTTAAAAACCTTAACAATTTATATTTATATTATTAACAAACGTATGAAATAGTTTATTTTGTTGAATTAAACTCGTATTTTACAGCCAACTTACAGAGAGCATAACTCTTTCATAATAGATTCAAATCAGTTAAACTTTATGTCCATGACGAAGTTCGTCGAAAGACGAATCCGTTGATATATAAAACATTGAAAAACTCATTCGTTTAGACCTCCAAACAGTCGTTTTCGTAACAGCTAGCAGTTCTGCGCAGCTGTAAAGATCCACGTTTTTCTCATATTTCGGTAATCCAAATCAGAAACTTTTTTAAATGAAAGTTGTTCAAAAATCATTAATCTAGTAAACTGGAGATTTTCAGAATTTTTAAACGTCGTTTAGTATTTTTAACGAGTGCGAAAAGACAGAGGCAGAACTGGAATTTTTCAAACAATAATTTACGTTACGTTATCGTAGGTTCTCACGGCGTTAACCGAGCCTAGACTTTGTTTCTGATTATTGTCATTCGTGTATAAGGTACGGATTCCGACCTTTCCTCTCTCGTAGCATGAATTCCTCTCGTTCTTGATTTTTATCTGAATCCAGAACTTGACTTGTTGTTTATTAAATCCATAAGATTATTGTTATAAATTATTATCGTATAGTTGACATTGTTTGCATGTGATAGGATTTATCTTCTTTGTACTCATTGTCACATGCTTCTTAAATTATTGATTATAGCTAGTGGCCTTGATTAAGGGTTATGAGCACTAGTGTAACTTATTGTGTTATATTGGCTTGATCGATTGTATTATTGACCTCCGTACCCGAGCACATCCACCTATGGGGACATAGGGCGTCATTGTGGCACAAGTGACGTTCTCTATCTGTGGCAGAGCGATTAGACCACAGCGTCTCTACATTATTATTACGTGCTAAGTTGTTGCACATATTAATTAGTGTTAAAGGAGGCGTATGGATCGATCCTAGGATATCATTGTTATTGTTTATTGGTGAGATGGTTAGGTGTGTGTGCCCACATTCTGTAACATCCGACCCATTTGAAATTGTAACCGAACTCGTTTATATCAGTAAATGAAATCTATTCATTTAAAACGTATTGATGTGTCATTAATTCACATTACATATAGTTATTAATATGATGTTATAAAAAAAATATATATTATAAAATTATTAGTAATTATGAAGTTTAAACAAAAATAATAATAATAATAATAATAATGATAATAATAATAATAAAAATAAGTACTACTATTAATAATTAGTAAGAATTATATATAATATATATATATATATACATATATATATAAGCATATATTAAAATTGAATATATAAGTTCAGGGGTTATTTCTGCCAATTTAGAAACTTAATAAGAAGTTTCAAACATAAAATAATAAACTTGGAAACCGCAGGGACTGATTGTGTAATTTTTTAAACCCGGCTTCCCACCCCCGTTTTTCCGGCGACTCGCCGGCGAGATTCCGGCCAAACTCCGGCGAAGCCGAAAACAGCAAAATTTCATCATTTCAACTCGCAAAATGCAGGATCGGATTTCGGGTGGTTTCTCTCTCAACTCACTCGTGAATCAACACTCGGCAAGCAGTCTTTAGGAAGAGTTGATCACAATATAACAAGTAACAAGCAGTAAGAAAATTAACACAGCAAGTAATTTTCAAGGTACTTTTATATATTGCTTCTCAACTCAAAGGATTACAAGACGCTTGGACTCAAATCGCTTATCTAAAGAGTTACAGGGAGAAGATATATATAATACTACCTACAGCCAGGAATACTTTGATTCCAGCTGGACACCTCTAACCTTACATCTATACTACAAGACTCTAGGTGAGGTCTTTCAGACATTTTGCCTGAGAGTGGGTAGTCAGGACATGTCCCTGACTTACCCATGCTGCCAACTAAAGTTGGTAACATGTACTATCATCAAAAGGTGAGCAGTAGAATAAAGTATGGTCAACAGCATGGCTTTAGAGGAAAAACCCATGCTGTGTCAGAGGTCCGCATGCGGACTGACAAGGACCATACTTTTATCTGCTGGACTTAGCATTGTCTTCCGAAGGATAAAGTGCTTCGGAAGTAAAACTTCTTCCGAAGGCACTTATACTTCGGGAGACTACTTCTTCCGAAGCTTGGAGTCTTCTTTGTCTTCGGAAGCGGACTTTGTCTTCAGCTCTTTCATCAGACTTTGTCTTCAGAAGCTTTCAGACTTTGTCTTCAGCTCTTTCATCAGACTTTGTCTTCGGAAGCTTTCAGACTTTGTCTTCAGCTCTTTCATCAGACTTTGTCTTCGGAAGATATCATCAGCTGTTGGCTTCAGTTGTTGTCTTCAGTAGTTGACTTCAGCTTTTGCCTTCAGTAGATATCTTCAGCTGTTCTTCAGACTTTCGGAAGATCTCTTGCTTGGCTTCGGAAGCCCTTTAATGTAGTACCAAAAGTGACTATGAAGTGAATTTGGTTGCACCAGCCTTATCATGATCCAACAAACTCCCCCTAGGCTGATGCTACCAAAACTTCACTTCCCTCTTCTTCTCAAAGTTCTCAGCACCAAGGAAAGCAGGTGTTTATCAGTGTCTTCATTCTTTCCTGCTGTAATGCTGAGAATCTTGTACAAATCTTTGGTGGACAGAACCTCTACTCTGTCACCTTGGATTATGTGTACCCTCTGTTGTGGCCCTCTGAAAAGAGTTAGTTGATGGGAAGTATAGTCATATTCCCATCAAACTATTGGTTCCAATTCAGGACCTTCCACCATCTGTAGAAAGGCTGTGCCTTTGGTGGTTGATCTTTCCTTGTCTTCCACTCTTTTCAGCTTCAACTCTTCTTCAATCTTGGCTCTTCGACTTCGTTCAGCCAAGTGGAGACCGCTGATGTGATTTCTGATGTGTGCAGCAGTCTCAGAGTTGTAGGGATTGGAGAATGGCTTCTCTGCAAGCTCAGCAAGATCAAATCTGCTGAGATGCAGTAGAGAGGTGGCATTAAGCCTGTTGGTTTCGCCATTCTCTCTTTCCACAACAAAGTTGTGAGAAGGTTCATCGAACCTCCACTGGATTATAGCATTTCTAGGTCCAGGAGATTGACCAGAAATCCTGTCCCCTTTCCTGGTATCCAGCAGAGTCACCAGTCTTCTTCTTAGTCTCTTCTCCTCAGCATTGAGGGTATCGGAGTTGAGACCAAGAAGTCTTGCAGCCTGGCCCAAGGTTTCTCTAGGCAATTCAAGAAATTGGCCTAGGGTGAGGGAGCTTGAAGAGTTATCAACATAGGTGATGTTGATAACCTCTCCCTCACAGGAGATACTGCTCAAAGTAGTGCAATTGATGAGCTTTGTCTTGAACTCCTTAATCTCCTCAAAGGAGAGATGTTTAGGAGGCTGAGAGGATGGTCTTGGTTGTTGTTGGGTAGGCTTAGGTTTAGTGGTTTTGGGTTGAGTCTTGGGTTTTAGGATGGGTAGTTTGGGTGGTTGAGGTGATGTGGTAGGTTTGGGTAGAGTTGTGGGTTGAGGGGTGAAGATTTCATCAGTGGGTTCAGGTTTGATGGGAAAAGGGGTTGGTTCTGGAGTGGGTTGTGGCTGTGGTTGAGTGGCTGGGGTGAAAACCATTCCCTTCATCCTCCTGTACATCTCCTTCCTTTTCCCCAAACGGATGTCAGCTTTTATTTCACTGACTATCCGCTGGAGTGTCCTTTCGGACATAGGTCCCACCTGCCTACCAGAGAAGCCATGAGCCCGAAGGTAGTCCTTCATCCAGGCTTTGTCAGTTGACTTCTTGGTGGCAGTGACCTCCTTCTCTTCCTCCCTCTTCCTCTTCACCTTCAGCTTCTCCCTAGCAGCCTTCTTCCTTTCCTTCTCCATTTGATCCTGCTCTTTGTTGTGGAGCAGCAGGATCATATCATCATCATGTGGAGACAGTTCAGGAAGACTGAAGCCTCTTGAGAGTAGGAATTTGATCCTCTCCTCTCTCAGCTTCAGGGCTGCCTCCCTCTGCTCTTCCTCTGCCTTCTCCAAGGCCAACCTGGCTTCCCTTTCTTGCTGTAGCCTGGTTGACCTCTCCAAAGTCACCAACTCCTCTAGTGGTAGCAGGAGTATTTCCTCATTGACAGCTCCAAGACTGATGAGCTGGTTAATGAGTGCTGTTCTTCTCTTCAGGTTGATTTCTTCCTGATTGGCTGCAGCTGCCTTAGAGCTGGCAGCTAGCACCTTTTCAGTTGGAAACCTCCCTTTCTTTTTAGCCTTCTCAATCCTTTCCTCCTCCTGAAGCTCTTCCGCAGTCAGTTTTCTTTTGCCTTTGTCTTTGATGGTGCTTGACTGTGGTGGTTCTTGAATGGAGGGTTGTGATTGAGATAGAAGTTCAGCTGGTGCTTGGATTGGAGGAGTTTCAGAAGTGTCCTCCCTGCCCACCTCGGATGCTATGTCAGCAATGACATCTGTGATGGTCAGCTCCTCGGACATCTGAAACAAGCCTTCCGCAGCTTCTATTTCGGCTTCGGAAGATTTTTCTTGTTCTTCCGAGGCTTTCATATAGGCTTCGGAAGCTTCAGCTTGAGCTTCAGAAGATGAGACTGCTGCAAATTCTGTCCCATCTGTTTCAGTTGCTGGGCCATCAGTCCCCATTTCCCCTTCGAAGCTAATCTCAGGTTCCATGAAGACCTTAGGTTGACCAACTTCTTCCACAGTGGTAGAAGGTGCAGTCAGTCTTTGAAGCTCCTCAGCCCCAAAGTAAGCAAATGTGGTGTCGGGGCTGGGCTGTTCTAGGGATGATCTCAATACAAACTGTGTGAACAGTCTGTAGAGATCTTGAAGCATCCTTGAGTCAATCTCCAGAAAGGATTGAGATGACTCAGGTAGGGTAATGATTTGTTGGGTGGAAATGAGTTAGGTCTGTGGTTCCATAGGTGTTTGTCTCTGAACTTTCTCCCCCTTTTTGGTAGCATCATCTTGAGAGCTAGATGAGCTAGAGGAAGAAGTCATTGAGACCTGAATAGGTACATGCCTAACAGACCTCTCCGTCTGTTTCTCAGCTAGTTGAGCCTTGAGAGAGTTAATCTCAAGTTGCTGAGTGGCAGTCCTTGATTCTAAGATCTTCACCTGTGATTCCAGGTTGGAGACCTTAGAAAGCAAGTACTGAAGTGTTAGTTGCATACTACCCTCATCTTCATAAGAAGAATCACGGGGAGATGAGATAACATACCTAGTATGCTCACTCTCACCACCAGATGTGGTTTCTTGGCACCCTGGTTTCCTCTGCTCAGAGTCATCTCTTTCAGAGATGTCAATGGGCAAAGTTGCCGTAGACTCAGTCCTAATGATGTTACCACTGTCCTGAGAGCTCAATGAGAGACTCTGAGTAGTGGCAGCTGAGTCTACATGAGTCCCCTCCACATCAGTGGGACTCACCTCAGTAGCTGGCTGCTGATGGGGGCTAGAGACAAGGGATCCCTCTTGGCTCTGTTGATCTCTCAGTGGGTGTTTTAGATCAACTTCATGGCCATGGAGAGATGTAATCTCTTCATCAGTTCGGAGTAAAAGGTCAGTGAAAGAGAGGGTGGTTAGTCCTACTGACCCGGGACTTAGATCAATGTCTACAGGCATTGAGCCTTTGGTGGGGCTGTCCCTAGAAAGCTGCACAGGGGAGTGTAGAGACTCACCCTGTGGGCTAAAGGCTTGGGGTTCGGGCTCAGGGGTTTGAGACTGAGGAGGCTCAAAACCCACATTGAGGTCAAATGTGAAGGATGGTGTGACCTCCGACTGAGTGGGAGCCCATGATTCCACTCTAGTCGTTTCGGTGTGAACAGGAGGAGCTTGTTCAATCAGAGTAGATTGAACAAGGGTTCGTTTGGGGCGTTTCTGATATGTAGATTTGATGGGTAAAGAAGGCTTTGGTATTGTGGTGGATGTTGCTGGTGTGGGTTCATCACCTGTGGGGATAACAGGGATGTCACCAGGAGCTATGCGCTCAGTCATCGCTGGAGGTAATGGAGTGTACCGTCCAGTGAAGTTGGTGGACATCTTCTTCAGGATTTTGAAGATGGTAGGCCTCATATGTGGAACAGGAAGAGCAGCTGCGCAGACAAGCTTGCTTGGTTCCATCTCACAGTTGATTATATGTTGAAGAAATCGGGGATACATGAAGAATGTATCTCTGCTCAGATTGGCGATTAGGTTATTCAACACAAATCGTGAGTAGTTGAATCTGAGGCCTCTCACCAACCCATGAACTAGGCATCCTAGTTCATATGGGATTTGATCCCAACCCCCTGATTTGTTGGAGAGGCAGTGTAGAACGATGTGCAGCAAGAACTTCCAATGGTAAGAGAAGTTGAACTTGTATACCGTAGATCTGCTGACATCGCCTCCATATCCCATGAGGATATAGGTGCCTTCCAAGTCTTCCTTGGGGAACTCAGTAGGAGCCCCATCATCGTGAAGCTCGAGATGCTCCCTGATGATCTGTTCATTGATGACCAACTCTTGGCCACAAACTCGGGTTCTCAGGACTCGAACCCCATTCAGTACTGCAGTTTCACCATTGCTCCAAAATTCTGACATATGGTTGGAGTATATGGTGGGGTTAACTGTTAGTGCAGTGTGATAGGTGGATTCGGTGAGAAAGGTGATGATTTGGGTGAAGTCGGCATCCCTTGACGAGTCAAGTAATGCGACTTGATTGTGCTGAGGGTTTAGCGCCATTGGAGAAAAGGTAAGCTTGAAATTTTGAGTGAGATTGAGGGTTTTACAGTGAAGGGAACAGTTAGGGCTGTAAAGTGGTAAAAGAAGATGAATTTGATCAGTCAAGATTATTTAAAAGGGGATGAACAGTGGTAGAGGCGGTGATAGGGTAACTGTTTTGGGGTTACTGTGGGTGGTATGGTGGTTTACTGCGGAGAAATGATGTTGGCGGCAAGGATAATTTTAAATAATCTGACCATCAAGTACAAAATTTTTACTTTTTACAGAGTGGGGCCCAAAAGATATCCGTTACAAGTAAAATCTTAACTTCCGAAGGTAAAACATTTCCGAAGGTAATTTTCTTCTGAAGGCAATTTCTCTTCCGAAGCAGGATATTGTTTCCGAAGGTAAGATTGTCCTTTGAAGGAACTTTATCTTCCGAAGCAAGGCATTGCTTCCTAAGGTAAAGTTGTCTTTCCGAATGGAGAGTTGTATAAGTTTCGGAAGTAGATCTGATATAAAATCAATCGCTTCTTCCGAGACCACAAACTCTTCCGAGAAGAAAATTTCCATTGAGGAATTTTGGCTTCGGAAGATATTCAAGGATATCTTCCGAGAGTTAATTCCTCTTCGGAAGGAATTTACACTTGGAATAATTAAAAGATCTTTTGTAACCGGGCTTAAATTGTATTGACACAAGACATTACTCATTTAAAAAGGTTTTTCAAAAGAGGTAGTTATTCAATGTTTATCATCCCAATTGCTGATATGAGATACTTAAATCTTTGTTCATCAAATGCCTTTGTGAACAAATCAGCATATTGTTCATTTGAGTCAACTTTGATTAACTTTATCAGCTGTTTCTCATGAATATCTCTAATGAAATGATACCTGATGTCAATGTGTTTTGTCTTGGAGTGCTTCACCGGATTCTCAGTAATGGAGATAGCACTGTTGTTGTCAATATGGATAGGAGTAGTCATGAAGTTGAACCCATAGTCTAACATCTGATTTTGAATCCATAGCAGTTGAGCACAGCAGCTAGCAGCAGCGATGTATTCAGCTTCAGCAGTTGATGTAGAGACACAGGATTGTTTCTTGCATTGCCATGAGATAATCCTTCCACCAAGAAATTGACATCCTCCTGATGTTGATTTCTTGTCAATGTTGCAGCCACCATAGTCACTGTCAGAGTATCCATAGAGATTGAAATCACTATTTCTTGGATACCAGAGACCTAGTTTAGGTGCTCCTTTGAGGTATCTGAGGATTCTCTTTGCAGCAGCTAGGTGAGACACCTTTGGAGCAGCCTGATATCTTGCACAAATGCATGTGGCAAACATGATATCTGGTCTACTTGCAGTAAGATACATCAGAGAACCAATAATTGCTCTATACTGATGTTGATCAGTATCCTCCCCCTCAAGGTCAGGGCAAAGATTATGGTTTCTGGGTATGGGTGTCTTGGCTGGTTTACAGTCCTTCATTTCAAATCTTTCTAAGATGTCAGAGACATACTTAGATTGACTTATGAAGAACCCTTCCTTCATCTGTTTCACCTGGATCCCAAGGAAAAAGTCCATTTTTCCCATGGAACTCATCTCAAACTTCTGCTTCATAATGCTTTCAAAGTCCTTGCACATTTGGTCGTTTGAAGAACCAAATATGATGTCATCAACATAGACTTGTACAAGCAAAATGTCTTCTCCACTCTTTCTGATGAAAAGAGTCTTGTCAATGGTACCTCTAGTGTATCCATTCTTCAGGAGAAACTGAGACAAGGTCTCATACCACAGCCTAGGTGCTTGGTGCAGCCCATATAGAGCTTTATCCAGTTTGCACACGTAGTTGGGGTGCTGTGGGTCTTCAAATCCTGGAGGTTGACACACATAGATTTCCCTATCTATATCCCCATATAGAAAAGCACACTTGACATCAAGTTGGTAGACTGTGAAGTTCTTGGATGCAGCATAAGCAAGGAAGATCCTAACTGCCTCAAGTCTTGCAACAGGTGCAAAGACATCAGTATAATCGATTCCTTCCTCCTGGGTGTATCCTTGAACTACTAGTCTTGCCTTGTTCTTGATAATCAAGCCTCTATCATCTTTCTTGTTCCTGAATACCCATTTAGTGCCTATGGGTACTTGACCAGATGGTAGTGGGCATAGATTCCAGACCTTTTGTCTTCTGAATTGAAGCAGCTCCTCCTGCATCGATTCAACCCAACTACTATCTTTTAAGGCATCTTCTACCTTCTTTGGTTCCATCTGAGACAAGAAGCATGAGTACAAGCAGACATTCCTATGATGAGTCTGTCTTCTTGTTCTCACACCCTCAGAGACATCCCCTATGATGTTTTCAGTTGGATGAGTGTTGTGAATCCTAAGACGAGGAATCACTTCCAGTTGCAGAGATAAGTCCAAGTTAGACATATTCTGATCAGGAACTGGATCACTCTGTCCAACTGCTGTTTCAGAGTCATTCAATGAGGACTGATTGAATGATTGAGAAACATCATCAATGGTTGGTTGTGAAGTAGTATTAACAGTTGCCTGTTCCTTCAGAATACCACCTCCCTCAACCTGGTGTTGTAATGGATCACCTGAAGAACTTTGAGGTTGATCAAGTGATTCACTTGTTGAAGCTTCACTATTTCTGAGATATTTACACTGTCAGATCTGTGAATAGTTGAAGCTTGTTGCCTTTCAGCTCTTGGAGAATTTGGAAGAGGTCTGGGAAGCTCATATAGTTGTCCTGCATCAGTTTGAGCACCTGTTCCAGCTGAAACATTCTCACAAGATGGTTTAGAATAGTTTGGAAACAATTCTAAATCAAATATATACTCAGGTCCATTCCCCCTAACACAAGGAGTGTGCTCATTAACAACTATGTTGGATGACTCCTCAAATTGTTGATTCTTGATATTGTATACTCTATAAGCTTTGGAGCTAGAAGAGTATCCAATAAAGATAGCATCATCCGACTTCTCAGCAAACTTTGCCAAGTTGTCCTTTGTGTTAAGTATGGTACACCTGCAGCCAAAGGACCTTAGAAAGCCAATGAACGGTGGCCTCTTGTTCCATAACTCATAAGGGGTTTTTCCATGGGGCTTTACTACAAGAACCTGTTCTGCACATAGCATGCAGTGCTGACTGCCTCTGCCCAGAATGTTAGAGGCAGCTTTGAATCAGCTAACATGGTCCGAGCAGCCTCAATAAGTGTCCTGTTCCTCCTCTCAGCAACACCGTTTTGTTGAGGAGTTCTGGGAGCACTATATTGTCTGGCAATCCCTTTTGAGTCACAGAATGAGTCAAGAACGAAGTTCTTAAACTCAGTCCCTTGATCACTTCTAATAATCTTAACCTTGTGATCAATTTGATTTTCTATTTTAAGAATAAAAGATTTTAAAGTTTCAGCAGTTTCATCTTTACTTCTTAAAAAGAATACCCATGTAAATCTTGTAAAATCATCAACGATCACAAGGCAGTATGATTTCCTTCCAATGCTCATTATACTTGTGGGACCAAAAAGATCCATGTGCAATAAGTGTAATGGAGTAGTGATAGAGTTAACACATTTGGATTTATGAGATGATCTGTGTTGTTTCCCTTTCAGGCATGCAACACAGTTATCTTTGCAGAAAAATTCCTTTTTAGGCAAACCATGTACCAAGTTATTTTTAGACAATTTATTCATTGTTTTAAAATTCACATGACACATGCGTTTATGCCATAGTGTTGACTCATCACTATCAGCTTTGGAAAGAAAGCATGATACTTCACCCATAGGAGAAGCCTTGTTCATATCTAGCTTGTACATATCCCCTTTCCTGGGAGATCTGAGAAGCACCAATTCCGGAGGAATTGTCATCCCTGGTCTGAGGATAATGCACTCATGTTCTGTGAAAAGCATTTGATGCTTCTGGTCACAGAATTGAGAAACACTTAACAGATTGTGTTCAAGCTGTTTGACAAAGTGAACTTTGTCAATGTTTATTCTGCCGTTGGATATACTTCCTCTGCCCGAAATATATCCTCCGGCCTCACCTCCAAATTGGACAGGCCCTCCATCAAAGTTCTGGAATTGTTGAAGGAGAGATCTGTTCCCTGTCATGTGCCTGGAGCATCCACTATCTACAATCCAGATGTTGTTCTTGTCAAATGGATGTCCCTGCACATAAGATGAGATGGTTAGTTTTGTTTGGAAGCCCAATCCTTGCAGGTCTTGGGCTCTTCCAAAGATAGTGACATAATTGAACCAAAGATATGCAATGGGGTTCAATAGAGGTCATTGTTGAAGAAGAGGTTTGGGCTGCAGCATCTTCCTTGATCTTCCAATCCATCCTTTGGTTGATCTTTGAAGATGAGCTTGTTGAAGCTTTTGCAGCATGGTCTTCTTCCAAGCTTCTCTCTTTCGGAAGAAGATTTCACCACCTTTTCTTCCGAAGTAGTCTTCTTCTGAGATGGTTTCAAGGGAGCCTTCTTGTTCTTCCGAACCTTAGAAGGTTTGCTTCCGAAGCCACTTTCCCTTCGGAAGAAGCAGTTTCTTCCGAAAGCAACTTGGCTTCCGAGACCAACTTTCCCTTTTTCATCATTTGGACCTTTTGAAGTGGTCCAACTGAGAAACCTTCTCTGACTACTTCTTTTCTAACATTATTTGCATAATGTGTGCTTGCTGGATTGTAGTAACAATCTTTAGCCATGTGGTTGTGCAGACCACACATTATGCATGCAATGTTAGTCTTCTGGGAACTTGCAGGTTGCTGTTTCTTGTGTTTCTTGTCTTCATCAGCAACTTTCCCTTTCAACTTCTGATCCTTCAGTAGGACAGGAGTGCTGGTACTACACTCCTTTCCTGAATCAGGAGTACCTACCACTTGAAATCCGGCATAAATGAAGACACCCTTTTGCTTCGGGTCAAACTTAAGCTTGGACTCTGCAACCTTCTTAGCAGTCCTTCTAGCAGCTTTAGCTCTGCTTCTTCTTGCCTTGGTGGTCAGGATTTGGTCATCACAGGTGGAGATGGGTGTATCCTCCTGTTTCTCCCCTGTGGAGGCCACTATTTTTGCTCCATCCTCTAGTTCCAATGGAGAAGGGTCAGCAGTTGGAACCTCTTGCTCTTCAGTACCACATCTAGGTAGTCTAATAGACTCATAAGAGTGTGGTGGAGCTATTTCACTGGTTCCCAACCCTTCTTTGTTTGATAAAACATTTTGGAATGGGAGGTTGATGCAAGAATAGTTTGGAAGCTTTGCTCAGCAATAGCTTGCTTCCTGGCCTGAGCCTCAGCTGTGACTAACTGGGCTTCAACTTCAGAAAGTTTGGAGATCAGATCTTTGATTTGAGTCTTATAATTAGTCTTTTCATGTTTTAAAAGAGACACAGTTTTCTCTAACTCATCAATTTTCTTTTGATAGTCAGATTCAGCTCTTTTAAAGTCAGATTTTAGCACATTTAAAGACTCAACCTCAGATCTGATTTCCGAAATGTAATCCTTATAAAGTTTAACTTTAGCAATGCAGGCAGCAGTACAAAGATGTTCATATACCTGATCATCATCTGTTCCGGCCATGAGTGCTTGAGCGGGAGTCACATCCTGTATCATGAAGCTCCAGTCAACTTCCTGAGCAACAGCAGCTGTTTCAGTTGACTTTTCTTCATGCTTGGGGCAGTGGGATGTGTGGAGGCCTGTGGGGTTCCCGGGTTGTTCTTGGGAGCCTTGCATTCCCTAGCAAAGTGACCAAGTTGGTTGCAGTTGTAGCACCTTGCTTTGCTCTTATCAAACCCAAACTTGCTGTTGACTGGGTTTTGAGGGAATTGCCTTCCAGTTCTCTTGAAGAACTTCTTCGCTCTGTAAGTTAAAAGAGCCATCTGCTGGACAATATCCATGTACTCCACATCATCTGGACTAAGCACTCAAGATCATCAAAGCAGTATTGAAAATCACCAGAGTGTCCACTTCCAGAGACAAAGGCACAACCGTCCTGAAAGGAGTTGTGTTGAACCTTTTGAGACTTTGGAGTCTCAGGTAGAGTAATGAAGGGTCCAGTATGTGAGTTGTCAGGGTAGCATAGCAAGGGATGCTGTGGTTCTATGCTTTCCCTTTCAACCACATGAAGGGCTGAACTCAGTTGGTTATTGGAGTGATCAGAGGAGTTCTGCATGTTCATCTCCATCTGAAATGCACTTAGGATACCATACAACTCTGTAAGAGAAAGAGTCTTAAGGTCCGAAGTTCTCTTGATGACAACACAGTAGTGAGTCCATAGTTTAGGAAGAGAAGACATGAACTTCCTAACTATGTCTCTGTTCTCAAGAGCTACTCCAATATCTGCCAGAGTATCTACTAGCTCAACATACCTAAAGTATTGTTGAGTCAAGGTCTCACCAGCCTTGAAAGTAAAGTTCTCAAACTGCTGCTTCAAGAGATCTTTCTTGTTCTCTTGAGTTTCCTTGGATCCCTCATACATCAACTTCAATGCTTCCCATAAATCTTTAGCAGTCTTGCACTTCTTGAAGCGTCTGTAGACGGAGTTGGGGAGAGCAGTTTGGAGACAAGTCATAGCCCTTTGATCTAGCTCTATTCTCTTCCTATCTTCCTCTGAGTAATCATCAACATCTTTTGGAATGATGCGATTACCAGTGGCAGATGTAGTGCTTGGTATGAAAGGACCATTGACAATGGAGTCCCACATCCTTGAATCTTGACACTTGATGAAGCCTTCCATCCTGATACACCATGTGTCAAAGTCTTCAGGGTGATCATGGGGGACTTGGTCAAGGTACCAGTTTCCATATCAGCCTTGGAGAGAGCAGCCATTTGAGTGAGTGGATTGTGGTGAGGAGTGAAAAACAGGTTGATTAGGATGGTAAGATCTCACAATCAAGAGCCTGGAGCTCTGATACCAATTGCAGGATCGGATTTCGGGTGGTTTCTCTCTCAACTCACTCGTGAATCAACACTCGGCAAGCAGTCTTTAGGAAGAGTTGATCACAATATAACAAGTAACAAGCAGTAAGAAAATTAACACAACAAGTAATTTTCAAGGTACTTTTATATATTGCTTCTCAACTCAAAGGATTACAAGACGCTTGGACTCAAATCGCTTATCTAAAGAGTTACAGGGAGAAGATATATATAATACTACCTACAGCCAGGAATACTTTGATTCCAGCTGGACACCTCTAACCTTACATCTATACTACAAGACTCTAGGTGAGGTCTTTCAGACATTTTGCCTGAGAGTGGGTAGTCAGGACATGTCCCTGACTTACCCATGCTGCCAACTAAAGTTGGTAACATGTACTATCATCAAAAGGTGAGCAGTAGAATAAAGTATGGTCAACAGCATGGCTTTAGAGGAAAAACCCATGCTGTGTCAGAGGTCCGCATGCGGACTGACAAGGACCATACTTTTATCTGCTGGACTTAGCATTGTCTTCCGAAGGATAAAGTGCTTCGGAAGTAAAACTTCTTCCGAAGGCACTTATACTTCGGGAGACTACTTCTTCCGAAGCTTGGAGTCTTCTTTGTCTTCGGAAGCGGACTTTGTCTTCAGCTCTTTCATCAGACTTTGTCTTCAGAAGCTTTCAGACTTTGTCTTCAGCTCTTTCATCAGACTTTGTCTTCGGAAGCTTTCAGACTTTGTCTTCAGCTCTTTCATCAGACTTTGTCTTCGGAAGATATCATCAGCTGTTGGCTTCAGTTGTTGTCTTCAGTAGTTGACTTCAGCTTTTGCCTTCAGTAGATATCTTCAGCTGTTCTTCAGACTTTCGGAAGATCTCTTGCTTGGCTTCGGAAGCCCTTTAATGTAGTACCAAAAGTGACTATGAAGTGAATTTGGTTGCACCAGCCTTATCATGATCCAACACAAAACCGGTTCCAATACCCTCGTGGACTAGATTCGAACCTAAGGCAAACATTAAACACGATTAATAGCCGTTAAATTCGAATCCAAAGTTCCACATCGAACTCACAAAATTCCCGACAAGAAATCGGCCAATTTACACAATTTGAACCCCACAATCACACCGAAAGTTTCCTTGGATCCAATCTATAATGAATTCCAACACAAAACGCGTTGAATCAGTCCACTAACGGCTAAAAATTCTTACTTTTATCTCGGATTCTAAACCGACAAAGAACCACTCAAACACTTATAAAAACAAATTGAATTCATATAATCAAGCATATCTCGTTTCCGAACCTCTCTGTACTCTCAATTTCATCTAAAACACACACACACATCGAATTCGATCGTCACCTTCATCGCGACCTGCAACTCACTCGAACCCGACCTTCGGAGTTTCAAACCTGAAATTGACAAGGGGCTTTCACTCTCGATCATCATCCAAAGCTTCATATCAATTTAATTTGAATATCATCACGATCTGAGCAACATTCGATTGGCATCTATTCGCGGACCTATCTCGAACTCAAACACCTCGAATACACCATCTTAACAGGTAATTAATACCTCTACAAACTCGGTTTTTCATGGGGAATGAAAGCCCATGAATTCAGTAGCAATAATAATCGAATCGGGGCTCAATTGAACGGGATTCGATCTAGGGTTCATATGGGGATTTTGGAGTTATGCAGGTTCTGTTTAAAAGAAATAAAAGCCGGATCATAACCGCGGCTTAGGCCTTGGTTCACCGGTTCCCATGCTTCATCTCAAACAGGAGGTCCCGGGTTCGACCCCGGGCCACCTCAACCATTTTTTTTTTTGGGCTTTTAAGCCTTTAAAAATTCTGAAAAAAAATTCTAAAAATTTTAAAAATGTTTTTACAAACATTAAAATTTTAAAACAACTTAACTACTTTCTGAAATTCATTTTTATATTTATTTATTTATTTTTAATTGTTTAAACAAATAAAATAACTAATTATATTTTCTACCGATTAATAATTAATGTATAATTATACAATAAATAGATTGAATCCAATATATATACATAGGTATATATTATCCAATTATCAAAACAATTTTTATTTGATTAAATTACATGTATATAATTTTATATAATTGTATACAATTTTATAACTCGTGTATATACTTAACATACAATATATAGTTATGTTCATTTATGTATAAATGTATTATATACATATAATCATGTATATAATTATACATATAATTATATAATTACTTGATTATATATAATTATGAATATAATTATGCATATACAATTTATTAATAAATGTATAAACGTATAACTTACACGTATAAATTTTTATTAAATTCTTGACATAATCACTTCCAATAAATTCGTTTATTTCAAGACATTTCAAACCAAATAAAATTTATCAACTTAAACTACCATAGAAATCCTAATACATTCCCAATTCCCAAATCGTTATTATTCTAACTCGAGACACCGTTCCTTAGGTTAATCATAAGGAAATCTTTGGTGTTTAAACTATCACGTCCAAATTCCAATCTTAACAATCAAGTGAGTATTCATATCCCCTTTTTATATCATTTCCTATTTGGGGGAAATCATGTGATACAATATATTCTATCATGATATTCTATTGTTATTTCATTTTCAATTCAATTCAAGACAGGTTATGTTATTACTTGCAATTACGGAACATACTGTGATAAACTGGACGACAGTAGAACCCTAATTCAATCAATCAATCAATCCTGACAACAATGTAGATCTACTGGTTTGGATAACCCACCCCATATGGCTTACGAGTGGTGATTGTGCCAGAGGCAATTAGTCAATCTATGGTGTTTGTGTGGAGTCTATTATATGCAAGTGTCAAGTCAAGGGGTTTATATTGTGTCGGTTTATCTATATGCTTCGCGGTTGCCATATAAGTCTTAATATTACCTTGTGAATTGAATTACAATCGATGGATCAATCAATCAATCTATATGTATATTCAAAACTGTGATTACTCACCAGCTAACTCGTTAGCTGACTTTATTTTCTCACATGATTTCAGGTTAAGCAAGATAGTGGACATCTACGTGCTCATCTAAGACACGGACCTAGTTAAAATAAAAGACAATTATTATTTGTGGTTTCGATTGTTGTATTTGTGTATGTTGTACTTATTCTATCATGTAATCTGATTGTAATATTATTTCCACAAATAGACAACCATGTGTTATGAACAATCAATCATTCCCTCGTCCGCTCCGATGATTCCGCCGTCGGTCGGGGTGTGACAGATTGGTATCAGAGCCATGGTTATAAGGAATTAGGTTATTAGAAATGGAATGACCTAGACTATAACTAAGTACCTTTACACATGAGTCCTCTCATGTATTTTATATGCTTAGACAGGATTTTATGTGCCTTACATGTTTATACTTGATTATGTGATTATCTGTTTATGTGATTCTTCTTATACTATGAATCTATCAATATACACACGAAACTTAACTCATATTCTAAGGCATTGTGTGCCTAATTCAAGTGATTTCAAACTCCAAAACTCGATTGTTATTCATGTTTTCAAATCTCGTCAAAGTCCATGTCACACGACCGAGAACATGCAATGCTGGAAGAGTGGGATACCTGTATCTTAAGGTGTTCTGTCTAGGCAAGGTATTTCATACAACTTGATTACCTTACCTGGGAACCCTCGAGATGAGTATTCGCTTATAGGTACGCATGACCTCGTGCTGGACACAAATACTTTGATAAGTCAACGTATTCGTTTTGGTTTGCGAACCGAACGTTTACACTCCTAACCTCTCATTGTTGTTTTAAACAATCTCATTAACGATTTTATTATTTTGAGAAGTTTTAAAAAACCAATTACCCGTTACTCATAAAGGTTTCTTCGTTCCTTATTATACAGCATGTCTTCTCGTCAAAACCGCTCCCGATCTAGAAGCTCTGGCCGCAAGATTGCTGCTATGGTGGCACGTGAAGTTGCTGCGGTGATCCCAACACTGCTTACTCATTTGAACCAAGGCAACAATGTTGTCCAAACACAACTGCACCAAACACTGTCCAAAACCCAACTGCACCAAACCCTCCCAAAACTTGTACTTACAAGCATTTCAATTCTGCAATCCCACTAAGTTTAGCGGAGCCGAAGGTGCCACTGGTCTTCTGCAATGGTTCGAGAGTATTGAAAACACGTTTCTTAACAGCGAATGTCCTGAAAATCTCAAAGTTCGCTACGCTACCAGTGTTTTCCAGAAGAGAGCTTTAACTTGGTGGAACGGGGAGAAACGAACCCGTGGCACTGATGCTGCCTGGCATTGACGTGGACTGAAGTAAAGGAACTCATGACACGAGAATTCTGCCCATGAAATGAAATCAAAAGACTAGAAGCTGAATTCTGGGATTTGCTCAGGAAAGCGGCGAGAATCTGGTTTACACCAATCGTTTTCACGAGTTGAGTCTTCTGGTTCCTCATCTAGTTACTCCCTCATCTCGAGCTATCGAGAAGTACATAGGTGGTCTCCCTATGCAAATTCAGGATACCGTGTGGGGTAGGAACCCTACTAACTTGGCAGATGCTATCCGTCTAGCAGCTCAGTTAACCGACAACCATGTCAAGGCCGGTACCCTGACCAGGAAGGGTGACAAGAAGAAAATGGAGAAGTCTTCTACTGAAACAACCAAGGAAGACAAGCCTGAAACTTCCAGGAACCGGAAGAGGAAGGCTAACTCTCAAAACTTTGCTGTAATTACCCCTGCTGTTCCAATCAACCAAGTCGCACCGACCTATCAACCAACCATGAATAATCAAGCCCCAACAAAGAAACCTTACACCGGGCCATTTCCACAATGCAACATCTGCAAGTATCATCATCCTACTGGTGCTAAGTGTCGTCAGTGCACCAGTTGTGGTCGTTTTGGCCATACATTCAACATATGCAGGAATGCTGCTAAGGTATTGGTAAATGCGCCAGTCCAACAAAACCCTCCTGCAATTGCTCAAGTTCGTGCATGTTATCAATGCGGTGATCCAACTCATTTCCGTAACCGATGTCCTCAGCTCGTTAATGCCGTACCCGCAGCACAAGGGCGTGCTTTTAACATCAATGCCCAACAAGCTCAGGCTGCCAATGATGTGGTGAATGGTACGTTCCTAATTGATCATCAATATGCTTCAATTTTATTTGATACCGGTGCCGATAAAAGTTTGTATCCTTAGAATTTGAACCTTTGCTTGTTAATACCCGAACTAAGTTAGGGAAACCGTTTACAGTAGAAATGGCTGATGGAAAATCCGTCACAATTGATTCTGTCATCCAAAATTGTACCCTTAAACTTAGTGAACACGAATTTCCTGTCGATCTTATACCGATGCCACTTGGAAGTTTTGACGTCATTATAGGCATGGATTGGTTGTCAAAGAACCATGCTGAAGTCGTCTGTTTCGAGAAAATCATCCGGATCCCTCGCGCATCTGGAAGTGTCTTAAATATTTACGGGGAAAAGCTTTCCAAGGGATTAAAACTCATGTCCTGCACCAAAGCTCAAAAGTACCTCCGCAAACATTACGTGGCTTTCTTAGCCCATATTGTGAAGACGGATGGTAAATCTAGGAAAATTGAAGACATTCCGGTTGTTCGAGAGTTTCCTGAAGTCTTTCCCGATGATTTAACCGGTCTTCCTCCTGTTCGTCAAGTCGAATTCCGTATTGACCTTGTGCCTGGCGCAACTCCAGTAGCAAAATCTCCCTATCGACTTGCACCATCTGAGATGCAAGAGCTTGCTAGTCACTTCAAGAGCTCTCCGATAAAGGCTTCATTCGACCAAGTTCCTCGCCCTGGGGAGCCCCAGTTCTGTTTGTGAAGAAGAAGGACGGTTCTTTTCGAATGTGCATCGACTACCGGGAGCTTAATAAGCTTACTATCAAAACCGGTATCCTCTACCCAGGATCGACGATTTATTTGATCAGCTTCAAGGAGCCTCTCATTTTTCCAAAATCGATCTCCGCTCAGGTTATCATCAATTACGAGTGCACGATGATGATATTCCCAAGACAGCTTTTCGCACAAGATATGGCCATTACGAGTTTACAGTAATGCCATTCGGGTTAACCAATGCACCTGCTGTGTTCATGGATTTAATGAACCGCGTGTGTAAACCATATCTGGACAAATTCGTGATCGTTTTCATTGACGACATTCTCATTTATTCAAAATCAAAATCCGATCACGAACATCATCTCCGTTCGATCCTTGAACTTCTGAAACAGGAAAAGCTTTATGCAAAATTCTCAAAGTGTGAATTTTGGCTTAAAGAAGTCCAATTCCTTGGTCACATCGTAAACGACAAAGGTATTCACGTGGATCCTGCAAAGATTGAGGCAGTGAAGAATTGGGTAGAACCCAAAACTCCTACCGAGATTCGTTCATTCCTTGGCTTAGCCGGTTACTACCGTCGCTTTATTCCAAATTTCTCAAAGATCGCTGTGCCTCTCACCGCCTTGACACATAAGGACAAGAGTTTCGTGTGGGGACCAGATCAGGAGAAAGCTTTTCAAACCCTCAAGCAGAAGTTGTGTGATGCCCCAGTCTTGACTCTCCCCGATGGGAATGACGATTTCGTTGTCTACTGTGATGCTTCGAAGCAAGGTCTTGGTTGTGTTCTCATGCAACGAGGCAAAGTCATAGCTTATGCCTCAAGACAACTCAAAATTCATGAGAAAAATTACACAACCCATGATCTCGAGCTAGGAGCTGTGGTATTCGCACTCAAAATTTGGAGGCACTACCTTTACGGCACCAAGTGTATTGTATTTACCGATCATAAAAGCCTGCAGCACATATTCAATCAGAAGGAATTAAACATGAGACAACGACGATGGGTTGAATTACTTAATGACTACGATTGTGAAATTCGCTACCATCCAGGAAAGGCGAATGTCGTAGCCGACGCATTAAGTCGAAAGGGTCAAGTTATGCTTCAAAGTATTACCATTCAAACCGACCTCCTAACCCGTATACTCGAAGCTCAACACGAATCAGTCACCGAGGGCAACATGTATGAGGAAATGTCATGCGGTGCTAAACTCCAATTGGAAACCAAGTCGGACGGACTATTGTATTTTCTAAATCGACTTTGGATTCCGAATCGCGATAATCTTCGAACAACCATTCTGGATGAGGCTCACAAGGCTCGCTATTCTATTCATCCGGGAGCAGATAAGATGTTCATGAATCTTCGGAACCAATATTGGTGGCCCGGCATGAAGAAGGATATAGCCTTGTATGTATCTAAATGCCTTACATGTTCCAAAGTCAAAGCCGAGCATCAACGTCCCTCTGGATTACTCGTACAACCCGAGGTTCCATTATGGAAATGGGAGAGCATATCCATGGATTTCATTACCAAGCTGCCTCGTACCGCTAGTGGTCACGATAGTATCTGGGTTATCATTGATCGATTGACTAAGTCGGCTCATTTCATTCCAATTCGGGAAGATTATCGAGTCGAGAAATTGGCTCGTATTTACATTAATGAAATAGTCAGTCGACATGGTGTGCCTTTAGATATTATCTCTGATCGCGATGGTCGTTTCATCTCTCGTTTTGGAAAAGTCTCCAATCAGCTCTCGGAACTCAACTAAATCTTAGCACAGCCTATCACCCCCAAACCGATGGTCAAACTGAAAGAACGATACAGACCCTCGAGGATATGCTCCGGGCTTGTGTCATTGATTTCAGTGGATTGTGGGATTCTCATCTTCCGTTGATCGAATTCTCATACAATAACAGTTATCACACCAGCATCCAGATGGCACCATTTGAGGCCTTGTATGGTCGAAAGTGTCGATCTCCCATCTGCTGGTCTGAAGTTGGTGAATCACAGATTACTGGTCCAGAATTGATACAAGAAACAACCGACAAAATTCATAAGATCCGTGATAACTTGGTCGCTGCTAGAAATCGTCAAAAGCATTATGCTGACAAAAGACGTAAGCCCATGGAATACAATGTCGGTGATCTCGTACTTCTTAAGGTGTCACCTTGGAAGGGAGTGATTCGCTTTGGAAAGAAAGGGAAGCTAGCACCTCGTTACGTGGGTCCATTCAAAGTGCTCGAACGAGTTGGGAAAGTGGCCTACAAGCTCGAACTACCTCAAGAACTTAGCAATATACATCCGACGTTTCATGTTTCAAATCTCAAGAAATATCTTGCCGATGAAAATCTCCACATACCACTCGACGAAGTCCAGATTGATGAATCTATGCACTTTATTGAGAAACCTGTGGAAATTATGGATCGGGAAGTTAAACAACTCAAGCGTAGCCGGATACCTATTGTCAAAGTTCGTTGGGAGTCTAAACGTGGGCCAAAGTACACCTGGGAACGTGAGGACCAAATGAAATCCAAGTATCCTCACCTTTTCGTTTCAGCCTCCTCGTGATTAAAATTTCGGGACGAAATTTCCTAAAGCAGGGGAGACTGTAACATCCGACCCATTTGAAATTGTAACCGAACTCGTTTATATCAGTAAATGAAATCTATTCATTTAAAACGTATTGATGTGTCATTATTCACATTACATATAGTTATTAATATGATGTTATAAAAAATATATATTATAAAATTATATTAGTAATTATGAAGTTAAACAAAAATAATAATAATAATATAATAATGATAATAATAATAATAATAATAAAAATAAGTATACTATTAATAATTAGTAAGAATTATATATAATATATAATATATATAACATATATATATATATAAGCATGTATTAAATTGAATATTAAGTTCAGGGGTTTTTCTGCCAATTTAGAAACTTAATAAGAAGTTTCAAACATAAAATAATAAACTTGGAAACCGCAGGGACTGATTGTGTAATTTTTTTAAACCCGGCTTCCCACCCCCGTTTTCCGGCGACTCGCCGGCGAGATTCCGGCCAAACTCCGGCGAAGCCGAAAACAGCAAAATTTCATCATTTCAACTCGCAAAAACCGGTTCCAATACCCTCGTGGACTAGATTCGAACCTAAGGCAACACATTAAACACGATTAATAGCCGTTAAATTCGAATCCAAAGTTCCACATCGAACTCACAAAATTCCCGACAAGAAATCGGCCAATTTACACAATTTGAACCCCACAATCACACCGAAAGTTTCCTTGGATCCAATCTATGATGAATTCCAACACAAAAAGCGTTGAATCAGTCCACTACGGCTAAAATTCTTACTTTTATCTCGGATTCTAAACCGACAAAGAAAACCCACTCAAACACTTATAATAAACAAAATTGAATTCATATAATCAAGCATATCTCGTTTCCGAACCTCTCTGTACTCTCAATTTCATCTAAAACACACACACACAATCGAATTCGATCGTCACCTTCATCGCGACCTGCAACTCACTCGAACCCGACCTTCGGAGTTTCAAAACCTGAAATTGACAAGGGGCTTTCACTCTCGATCATCATCCAAAGCTTCATATCAATTTAATTTGAATATCATCACGATCTGAGCAACATTCGATTGCATCTATTCGCGGACCTATCTCGAACTCAAACACCTCGAATACACCATCTTAACAGGTAATTAATACCTCTACAAACTCGGTTTTTCATGGGGAATGAAAGCCCCATGAATTCAGTAGCAATAATAATCGAATCGGGGCTCAATTGAACGGGATTCGATCTAGGGTTCATATGGGGATTTTGGAGTTATGCAGGTTCTGTTTAAAGAAATAAAAGCCGGATCATAACCGCGGCTTAGGCCTTGGTTCACCGGTTCCCATGCTTCATCTCAAACAGGAGGTCCCGGGTTCGACCCGGGCCACCTCAACCATTTTTTTTTGGGCTTTTTAAGCCTTTAAAAATTCTGAAAAAAAATTCTAAAAATTTTAAAAATGTTTTACAAACATTAAAATTTTAAAACAACTTAACTACTTTCTGAAATTCATTTTTATATTTTATTATTTATTTTAATTGTTTTAAACAAATAAAATAACTAATTATATTTCTACCGATTAATAATTAATGTATAATTATACAATAAATAGATTGAATCCAATATATACATAGGTATATATTATCCAATTATCAAAACAATTTTTTTTGATTAAATTACATGTATATAATTTTATATAATTGTATACAATTTTATAACTCGTGTATATACTTAACATACAATATATAGTTATGTTCATTTATGTATAAATGTATTATATACATATAATCATGTATATAATTATACATATAATTATATATAATTACTTGATTATATATAATTATGAATATAATTATACATATACAATTTATTAATAAATTGTATAAACGTATAACTTACACGTATAAATTTTTATTAAAATTCTTGACATAATCACTTCCAATAAATTCGTTTATTTCAAGACATTTCAAACCAATAAAATTTATCAACTTAAACTACCATAGAAATCCTAATACATTCCCAAATTCCCAAATCGTTATTATTCTAACTCGAGACACCGTTCCTTAGGTTAATCATAAGGAAATCTTTGGTGTTTAAACTATCACGTCCAAATTCCAATCTCAACAATCAAGTGAGTATTCATATCCCCTTTTATATCATTTCCTATTTGGGGGAAATCATGTGATACAATATATTCTATCATGATATTCTATTGTTATTTCATTTTTAATTCAATTCAAGACAGGTTATGTTATTACTTGCAATTACGTGAACATACTGTGATAAACTGGACGACAGTAGAACCCTAATTCAATCAATCAATCAATCCTGGCAACAATGTAGATCTACTGGTTTGGATAACCCACCCCATATGGCTTACGAGTGGTGATTGTGCCAGAGGCAATTAGTCAATGTATGGTGTTTGTGTGGAGTCTATTATATGCAAGTGTCAAGTCAAGGGGTTTATATTGTGTCGGTTTATCTATATGCTTCGCGGTTGCCATATAAGTCTTAATATTACCTTGTGAATTGAATTACAATCGATGGATCAATCAATCAATCTATATGTATATTCAAAACTGTGATTACTCACCAGCTAACTCGTTAGCTGACTTTATTTTCTCACATGATTTCAGGTTAAGCAAGATAGTGGACATCTACATGCTCATCTAAGACACGGACCTAGTTAAAATAAAAGACAATTATTATTTGTGGTTTCGATTGTTGTATTTGTGTATGTTGTACTTATTCTATCATGTAATCTGATTGTAATATTATTTCCACAATAGACAACCATGTGTTATGAACAATCAATCATTCCCTCGTCCGCTCCGATGATTCCGCCGTCGGTCGGGGTGTGACACATTCCTATCTCACATATTGGTGCATTAGAACTGCAGCTAATGTACACATTGTTAATTGTTATTATTATTGGCTCATATGGGTATTCCTTTTAGATGATCATTATCATTTGATTTTCAACTTGATCATCTCATTGTTATCATTATTGATCATTGTATGGCTATTGTTTATTTCCGTTACTGAGCATTCTTGGCTCAGCTGTATTTTCTTTTGTTGTTTTCTCTTATTTTTATAGCAGGTACTCAAGGGGCTCAGGGGAACGAGTGAAGAGTGTTAACTCAAGAAGTTAGGATGAGAACATTTGGATTAATAGATTTAATAGTATTTTGATTTTAAGACTTTATTTAAATTATTTGGACCTATGTAAGGATTGGAGCGTTTCTTAGTACTTTAATTCTATCATTCATGAAACTCTGATTACTGTTATGTGACACGTCAACCTTACCCGGGTGGGGTGTTACAGTTATGGTATCAGAGCTTAGGCTCCTTCCTGTAGAAAACTTAAACTAAATAATTAAGACATGTGAGGATTGGGTAGACATTGGGTTAGGTTCTCTATATATTATATGGCTACTTTCTAATTCACGTTGTTCTGATTAATGTGAAATGTTTTCATTTTAGATGCCTCCCAGAGGTAATTCACGAATTCTAGCAGGTCAAATGGACCTGATCCAAACCTTGTTGGTGCTATGACCTAAGCACTTACTGCTATACTACCGACTTTGATTGATGCGGTACGTAATCCGAACCCAAATCCAAACCCAAACCCAAATCCTAATCCAAATCCAAACCCAATCCGGATCTGAATCCAACCCAAATCCAAATCCGAATCCAAACCCAACTGGTGCAGACGTTTGGCTAGCGCGATTTCAAAAGCAAAACCACAATCATTCACTAAGGCGGCTACACCTGCAGTGGCCAAAGACTGGATAGCTCATATTGAGAAAATTTTTACCGTGCTTAGAGTTGATCAGCCGTACAGGGCGGGTTTAGCTGCTTATAAGCTGGAGGAAGATGCTCAAGTATGGTGGGAGAATGTGGTAGCTGAAAGAGGAGGCGAACAGTTCGTGGAGACTCTATCTTGGAATGATTTTCGTTCCATATTCTTCGACAAGTATTTTACGAATATGGATAAAGCAGCATACAGGCGGGAGTATGATAACATCCGTCAACGAAACGATGAATCACTCACTGATTTTACAGACCGGTTTTATCGACTGTTGGGATTTCTAGGTTCTTCTGCTGGACCACCTGAGGAACGGGCTGAAAAGTATCAATGGGCAGTATGTGATCGGATTTTAAGGCTATTATTCACTCCACTTTCAACAATGTTGAGGAAGCAGTTAGGGCTGTAAAAAGGGTGGACCTGGAGAGAAAAGAATTTTTGTTAAAATTTGAGGATATAAGAAGCGCAGTAGAGATGGGACTCGTATTCAGGCTGGCGGTGAGTCATCTCAAGGATCTGACCGAAATGGAAATGATCGTCAGAAAAATCAAGGATCGGGGAAGAACACTAAGCCATGGCATGGTAAGACTCGAAGTCAAGGTCAAATGATCCCTATCAACAACCAATTGCAGCTCAACCGGTGAATCAAAAAGGCAATCCTTCCAGACATCCGATGTGTACTCATTGTGGAAAGCATCATCCCGGAACTTGTCGTCGACTTACAGGAGCTTGTCTTGGTTGTGGAGATATGGGGCATAGGGTTAGTCAATGCCCAAAGGCGAGGAACCGACCAGAGAATGATGCTAAGGGAGCCAATGCGCCACCCACTACTGGAGGTCGAGTATTCGTACTAACTGTAGGGAAGCTGCTAATGCTCCAGGTACATTTTCCCGTACTAATTCATTCTAATAATCATAATCTACTTCCATTGATTCTAGTTTTACCGTCGTTAGTATTCATTAGTTATCAATACATAGGTACGATTTGTGGTATACTTCGTCATGGTGACTATGATGTTTATGTATGTTTGATACTGGCTCCACACACTCGATAGTATCTCATCTATTCACAAGCACCTTACGATCATGCCTACCGCTCTAGAGCCTGCATTAGTGATTTCTACTCCTTTGGAGAATCGATTGTTATTTCCCAAGTGTACCAAACTGTCCTATTCAGATCGAATCAATCATTAGAGAGGCTAACCTATTTCCTATGCACATGGGTGATTTCGATATTATTCTTGGCATGGATTGGTTAACACGACACCAGGTTACCATATAATGTCAAACTCGTCGTGTGCTATTTGGTGATCCTATGAATCCTGACTTAGTTTACCAAGGGAGCCTACCTCGGAAGCCTCTCAAAATTATCTCTGCTCTGAAAGCCCAAAAGCTTATATCTCGTGGATGTGAGGGATTCTTAGCTTCTATAAAAGATACATCAGTGGATACTCCTCGTATTGAAGACTTCCTATTGTTCGGGAATTCTCTGATGTCTTTCCTGAAGAACTTCCAGGGTACCACTTGAGCGTGAAGTCGAGTTTACTATTGATTAATCCCCGGGGCGGAACCCATTTCTAAGGCACCTTATCGGATGGCTCCAGTAGAGTTAAAGGAATTGAAAGAACAACTGCAGGAGCTATTACAACTTGGATTCATTAGACCAAGTGTTTCCCCATGGGGGGCACCGGTATTATTTGTGAAGAAGAAAGATGGTAGTATGCGTCTATGCATCGACTACCGAGAGCTTAATAAGATTACTATCCGAAACGCTATCCGTTACCGCGTATTGACGATCTCTTCGATCAACTACAAGGGGCAAAGTTTTCTCTAAGATCGACCTCAGATCAGGATACCATCAATTAAGGATCCGAGATCAAGATGTTCCTAAGACAGCATTCCGCACCCGTTACGGTCACTATGAGTTCCTAGTTATGCCTTTTGGCTTGACTAATGCTCCAGCTGTCTTTATGGACCTCATGAACAGAGTGTTCCATGAGTATTTGGACCGCTTTGTAATTGTTTTTATCGATGACATCTTGGTATTCTCTAAAAGTAGAGAGGAGCATGAAGACCACCTTCGCACGATTTTGGAGACCTTACGCCAAAAGAGTTATATGCTAAATTTTCTAAGTGTGACTTTGGCTTGAACAAGTGGCATTTTTAGGCCATGTTGTATCAGCTAAAGGTATCACTATGGATCCGGCAAAGGTGGAAGCTATTACTAAATGGCCTCGACCGACATCCGTCACTGAAGTTCGTAGTTTTCTTGGTTTAGCGGGCTATTACCGACGTTTTGTGGAAGGTTTCTCTCGTGTAGCATTACCTCTAACTCAACTTATGAGAAAGGGTGTAAAGTTACTTGGAACAAGGATAGAGAAAAGAGTTTGAGGAACTAAAGAAAAGACTAGTATCTGCCCCTATTCTTACGTTACCTTCGGGTTCTGGCGGATACCAAATTTATAGTGATGCATCAAAGAAGGGACTCGGTTGTGTTCTTATGCAGCATGGTAAAGTTATTGCCTATGCTTCCCGACAGCTTAAACCGTACGAGTAAACTACCCAACACATGACTTAGAGCTTGCAGCTGTAGTGTTTGCATTAAAGATTTGGAGACACAATTTGTATGGAGAGACATGTGATATCTTTACTGATCATAAGAGCCTTAAGTATATTTTCACTCAAAAAGAACTCAATATGAGGCAGAGGAGATGGTTAGAACTACTCAAGGATTACGATGCCAACATCCAGTATCATCCGGGCAAGGCGAATGTCGTGGCAGATGCTCTCAGTCGAAAGAGTGCAGGTGGAGTAGCATGTCTTCAAATCCAACCACAGATTATCTCAGATCTGGATAGAATGGAAGTTGGGTTACAGCTTGGTGAGTCTAACGGTTATCTAGCCAGATGAGGATAGAATCTGATCTTATTACACGGATCAAGGAAGCTCAGAATCAAGATGGAGAACTTTGGGCGATATTACAAAATTTGAAGATAGGGAAACATCTGAGTTTCGAGTTGATGAACAAGGAGTTATCTGGTGTGGGAATAGATTATGTGTGCCAGATGACTCAACCCTTCGTGACTCCTTATTAGCAGAGGCACACAGTTCACCATTCTCTATTCACCCAGGAGCCACTAAGATGTATAGAGATTTAGGCAGAACTTTTGGTGGAGTGGTATGAAAGAAGATGTAGCTAAATACGTGAGTCATTGTTTAACTTGTCAGCAAGTAAAGATTGAGCATCAAAGAGCTAGTGGATTACTGCAACCATTAGATATTCCTGTGTGAAAATGGGATGATATTTCCATGGACTTTGTTACAGGCCTACCAAAAACATTCAAGAAGAACGACGCCATTTGGGTCGTAGTTGATAGACTCACAAAGTCGGCTCATTTCTTGCCTATCCAACAGGGTTACTCAGTTAGCAAATTATCAGAGATATTTCTGCAAGATATTATTCGACTTCATGGCACGCCATCATCGATTGTATGCGATAGAGATCCGCGTTTCACGTCACGCTTTTGGAAGGGTTTCCAAAATGCTTGGGGAACCAAGTTAAGATTTAGTACCGCCTTCCATCCGCAGACTGACGGACAATCTGAACGCACTATTCAGACTTTGGAAGATATGCTTAGAGCATGCGTACTCGAATGGACGGGCACGGGCGCGTAATAATAGGGATGAGTATCTATGCTTAGAGCACCATATGTTGGAATGAGGTTGGAGAAAAGATAATCGAAGGACGGAATTGAATTACTAATGACAAAGTTGCCATTGCCAGAGAGAAGTTGAAAGAAGCCCAAACTAGACAAAGAGTTACGCCGATCAACACCGACGAGCGTTGGAATTTAGAGTCGGAGATCATGTGTTTCTCAAAGTGTCACCTTGTCGTGGCATACGTCGATTTGGAATTAAAGGAAAGTTAAGTCCACGTTTATCGGTCCGTTTGAGATTCTTGAAAGGGTTGGACAAGTCTCGTATCGTTTAGCATTGCCACCGCAACTCTCTCATGTTCATAACGTTTTTCATGTCTCTTTGTTGAGGGGATACAACTATCATCCGTTGCACGTTATTAGTTACCTCTTCACGCGATTCAAGAAGATCTTTCTTATGAAGAAGAACCTGAAGCTATTATTGATCGTCAAGAACGAGTTATGAGACGCAAGTCTATACCGTTCGTTAAAGTTTTATGGAAAAATCATTCTGAACGCGAGGCGACATGGGAGACAGAGGAAATGATTCGTTCACAGTATCCATACTTATTCGACAACTAAGTGTAAGTTTTTCTAAGCCTAACTGTTAGTGATTACTCTATTCGTAAGTGGTGTGTGCTTAAAGAAGTATTATTTTCACCGTATTGTATTTTCAGAAGGATTCATGCTACATTATTTAGAATTTCGAGGACGAAATTGGTTTAAGGGGGGTAGAATTATAATACCCGCAAAAATAATAATAATAATAATAATAATAATAATAATAATAATAATAATAATAATTTATAAGATTTATTAAAATTGATTTGAATAAGTTCAGGGGCTGTTCGGTAATTTTGAAACTTGTTTCAAAAAGGTTTAACCATAAAATAATAAAAGAAGTAAGTTGAGGGACCATTCTGTAATTTATTCAAACCCAATCCCCCACCACCGCCCGTCGGCCACCTTCTCCGGCCAACTCTCCGCGCGTACCAAACGGCCAAATAAGTGCCTTTAACCCAATTAATTCATACCGACCGTTTATAGATCAAGATTCGAACCATAACCCCACAATAATTCAGGAATCAAACGATAATGCGATCTACACACCCACGTGAACACTGTCGGCTCTTTACAGAGTTGAATCGCATTCAAAAACTCATTATAATCGAATTAACCACATGTGCACGATGCTAAAAATACTACGAATCTGTATAAGCTTTAAATTTCACCAATTAACACACAGAAACCTCGATTCGATCTCTGTCTTCCCCGCGACCTGCAACTAAATCGATCTCGGCCTTATGAGCATCAATTCATGAAATTGACAGAGGGCATTCGATCTTTGACCTCGTTTGAAGCTACCTGTGAAGTTAATTTGATTAACATCACCATTTGATTTCCAAATCAACACCACAAAAAACCGCGGCTTGTTCATCCAGTGTTCATCATCGATTCGACTACATCTGGTAAAATTAAACACATCCATAAACTCGATTTCACATGGGGAATCAAAGCCCCATGTTTATTTCATTGATCAGTATCGTTTTGTACTTCAATTTGATCCAAACGAAAACTAGGGTTCTTAGATTTGGGGGAGTTGGGGTTAAACTGTTTAAAAGAATTTGGGAACAAGAACAAACGCGGCTGTATGCCTTTGGTTCACTGGTTAGTGTGTGAGATTGTGGGCAGGAGGTCACGGGTTCGAACCCGAGCTCCTGCCATATTTTTTTAAAAGCTCTATTTAACCTTTTTAAATTTTGTAAAAATTACCAAAAATTAAAAACAACTTTTATAAAACTCTTTTTATTTAAAAGTGCCCAATTAATTTTTGTAATTTTCTTTAAGTCTAAACCTTTATAAAATTATATAACAAGGACATTTATTTAACTATTTTTATGGATTTCTTTTAAATAAATGGTAAAATATGATTAAACATAAAACTTCTTATATGAAAGTACCCAATTAATCTCCTGTAAATTAGTTTGTTAAAAACCTAACAATTTATATTTATATTATTAACAAACGTATGAAATAGTTTATTTTGTTGAATTAAACTCGTATTTTACAGCCAACTTACAGAGAGCATAACTCTTTCATAATAGATTCAAATCAGTTAAACTTTATGTCCATGACGAAGTTCATCGAAAGACAAATCCGTTGATATATAAAACATTGAAAAAATCATTCGTTTAGACCTCCAAACAGTCGTTTTCGTAACAGCTAGCAGTTCTGCGCAGCTGTAAAGATCCACGTTTTTCTCATTTTCGGTAATCCAAATCAGAAACTTTTCTAAATGAAAGTTGTTCAAAAATCACTAATCTAGTAAACTGGAGATTTTCAGAATTTTTAAACGTCGTTTAGTATTTTTAACGAGTGCGAAAAGACAGAGGCAGAACTGGAATTTTTCAAACAATAATTTACGTTACGTTATCGTAGGTTCTCACGGCGTTAACCGAGCCTAGACTTTGTTTCTGATTATTGTCATTCGTGTATAAGGTACGGATTCCGACCTTTCCTCTCTCGTAGCATGAATTCCTCTCGTTCTTGATTTTATCTGAATCCAGAACTTGACTTGTTGTTTATTAAATCCATAAGATTATTGTTATAAATTATTATCGTATAGTTGACATTGTTTGCATGTGATAGGATTTATCTCTTTGTACTCATTGTCACATGCTTCCTAAATTATTGATTATAGCTAGTGGCCTTGATTAAGGGTTATGAGCACTAGTGTAACTTTTGTGTTATATTGGCTTGATCGATTGTATTATTGACCTCCGTACCCGAGCACATCCACCTATGGGGACATAGGGCGTCATTGTGGCACAACTGACGTGCTCTATCTGTGGCAGAGCGATTAGACCACAGCGTCTCTACATTATTATTACGTGCTAAGTTGTTGCACATATTAATTAGTGTTAAAGGAGGCGTATGGATCGATCCTAGGATATCATTGTTATTGTTTATTGGTGAGATGGTTAGGTGTGTGTGCCCACATTCCTATCTCACATATTGGTGCATTAGAACTGCAGCTAATGTACACATTGTTAATTGTTATTATTATTGGCTCATATGGGTATTCTTTTAGATGATCATTATCATTTGATTTTCAACTTGATCATCTCATTGTTATCATTATTGATCATTGTATGACTATTGTTTATTTCAGTTACTGAGCATTCTTTGGCTCAGCCGTATTTTCTTTTGTTGTTTTCTCTTATTTTTATAGCAGGTACTCAAGGGGCTCAGGGGAACGAGTGAAGAGTGTTAACTCAAGAAGTTAGGATGAGAACATTTGGATTAATAAGATTTAATAGTATTTTGATTTTAAGACTTTATTTAAATTATTTGGACCTATGTAAGGATTGGAGTGTTTCTTAGTACTTTAATTCTATCATTCATGAAACTCTGATTACTGTTTATGTGACACGTCAACCTTACCCGGGTGGGGTGTTACAGGTAAAGTATTCTTACATATAAATAAAGAAGGTTATAGATTCAACTCTCAATCTGAGTAAAATAACTCAGAGTTGAAACTCAGAGTTGAAACAGTAGATTTTCTCAGCAATGGGTTTCTTATGAGAGGGTTTGGGGTGAGGTCCCGTGGGAAACGGATAGGTGGACCCGATTAAGATAACACTTATCTTTCGAATCAGGGTCGTACGTTTGTCGTTAAAAAAAATAATATTTTTTTTGTGTTATCGTAATATGTGATATTGAAATGTCAGTTTGTTGTATGTGAAATATGTTTAATGAAATCCCTTTGAGTTTCAGCATAATGTTTTAAAAGATTCAAAGAGAAAGCTTAAATACCAAGTTGGTTAATTCATAAATCATATAAGAGCATTCACAGTGTATTCCTTATCTTTATTCATATTATTACACTAAAAATTATTATATTTTATTTCTTCTTTTCAATTAAATAATACTTTTATACTCTTATAATTATTTTTTTTGTTACCCATCCACTCACAACTACTTTCAAAAATATTAAAAAAATTATAGAAATTTAACAGTAATTCTTTAAATATATCAATCAACAATAACATTTTCTCTATCATTCACTCACAACCACTCAAAAGTATTTCATATAATATACCAAACACACTCACATATTTGTAGGGATTTCACTATGAATGCCCTAAGTGACTGATTTACTTCGATTTACCATATAAAACCATATAAACCTCTAAGTGACTGATTTATTTCGATTTACACGATTGGATTCAAAGATTCACGAATAACTTGCTATTGGAAAAAGAAGATATATGTGATTATTATCCTTTTTCGAGTTTCACATTGTGTTAATGTATGAGTTATTTTATTAAAAGATAGTTGTTACTTATTAATAACATAGTTGGTCAATTAAAGAAGGAAAACAAATAGAAAATATAAAGAAAAGTCATTTTCATACGATCAAGTGACCCATCGTCAAGTAGTCCCCTACAATTCAAAAGCACATGAACTTGATCTTTCATTGTCTCTTTGAAAGAATCTTTAAAGGAAATGGTCGTCTCTTTCATTTTTAACTTAATAACTGTAAGGAGAAAAAGGATATTAACGATATATCTTATGTTTATAGATTTCAAATTTGCTATGAAGTATTAGAAATTAAACGGTACGTAGTCTGAATTGTTTAAGATTCTATATATGAAGACTTAAGTCTTATCGTGAAAATTGTTTATTTTTTCATTAACGTTCTCGTGTGTCTTGATTGCTCTTTATTTTTTATGTTTTTAATTTTAATATATAGATAATCTTAATAATTAACTAGACTTGGGCGTAAGCCTTGCTCACTGTGATCCGTTGGAGCTAGTAAACAATGTGAGTCGAGCCCGAGTTTTTATACTCAAGTTCGACGGGTTTAATTTAAGAGAGCTCGAACTTAAACTTGACACTTTGAAACTCTATCTCTATAGCTCAAGTTGGCTCGGGAGTCATTTTTCAAGTTCAAGCTAGGCTCGAGCTCAACAAATTGTTTATTCTTTAATTAATATATATATATATGTATGGATGTATATAATATATATATAATAAGATATAATTTTTTATGTAGAACTTATACTTAGCTATTTTTATTATAAGTTAAGTAAAAAAAAATTATGTTTATATATAATATATATTGAAAATAATTACTTATGAATAATATGCACTTTAGGCTTGCCTGAGCTTTATCAAACTTATATATGTGGCTTGGGTCGAGTTTAAGTCTTTTATATAATAAGCTTTAGTAAAATACGAGCTTGGGCTTGAGTTTATTTGAGCTCGAGTTTTGAGTTTGTATATAGCTCACTTATTGTTTAGTTTTTAACGAGCCAGTCACGAGACCACGCATAATCACACCCCTCATAACAGTCTTCCACACGGTGTTACTACAGTACATTGTGATCAACTATGGGATTTTTTCTTCTTTCATTGATACGAACCTTCCTCATTTATTCGGATCTGAGACCAACACACAAAACCTATCGTTTTTATAGGTTAGGAAGCAAACTTATCTTATAAGTTGTATTTTTTATGGTGAATATGCTTAAATTAAATTTATGTTTCTTGCTTTATTTAAGTCAACCTATTTAGCAAAATATTTGTAATCAAATTATATTATCAAATATTTGAAGTGATATAATAATTAACAAATTCATTCAACTTTTAGTGACACTATTCATCTTAAGTAATTTTTAACTTTTTATTTTAATTTAGAAAAAATATTTCTATAAAACATAAGTTCAACTTTAAATAATACTTAGGGGTGTTTTGTTTTTTCCCAAAAGCTCTTCTTAGCCTCTTTTGTCTCAACCAAAGAAGAGGACGCGCAGACATTTGGGCTTGCAGACTGTTTGTTTTTGGAAGACATTTCACTTAAAAATGTCTTCCCGTCCTCTTTTTGGAGAAGACCTAAACATAAGTTCCCAACCTCTTCCACATCTCTCCAAAACCCACAACCCCAGCCTTCACCGCTTCCACAACCCCACAACCCCAGCCTCACACGCCGATCGTCGCCCGATCCAGCCTTCACCTCCGGTCGCCGGCGCAGATCCAGCGCCGCCGCCCGGTTTTCCTTCGCAGATCCAGCCGCCTTCGACCTTCGACCTTCGCAGATCCCCGTTCGACCTTCGACCTTCGCAGATCCCCGTTCGACCTTCGACCTTCGCGATCCCCGTCGACCTTCGACCGCAAGCCTCAGGTGAGTATCTTTTTACCTTGAATCTTTTGCCCTTGTTGATCTTGAATCTTGAATGGAATTGATATAAATTGTGGAATCACAGAAGTTGATTTGAATTGTGGATCACAGAAGTGATTTGAATTGTGGAATCACTAAGGATCTGTTAAAATCTTTTTACGTTGTTGAGCGATCGGATGGTTTTAAATTCATTTTATGTTTTGAGTGTTTGGTGCTTAATCAACTGGTTTTGAGTTAATTGTTGTTTGTAAGTTGTTGTTAACTCAGATTGGATAGCTATGCTTGTTGATTGAATCCTGATGTAGTTAAGGTTATGTTGTATGCTTGTGATTTTACTTGTTACTGAAGTGGTCGGATCGGATGATTTTGAATTAATTGATTTGGTTTTATGAGTAGTTTTTGATTAATCCAGGTGGTTTGATTCAATTATTGCTGTTAGTTTGTGTCTACGCAGATTAGATAGCTATGCATGCTGATGGATTATGATCTAGTTTCTTGTTGCATATTGCTTAAGTTTAATATGTGAGAATTGAGAAATTGTTATGTTTAGGTGTTTTCTTAGGATCTAATAAAACTGGTGTAGCAATATACTTTAAGTATAAACAAGCAAATTCAAGTTTGATTCAATAAATTGTGTTTATGTTTGAGAATTGTTATGTTTGAGAATTGTTATGTTTGAGAATTGTTATGTTTGAGAATTGTTATGTGTTATGTGTTTATGTGTTTGCTTATAGTTTTAATATGTTTGATTCAATTATTACTGTTCTGCATTTTTATGTTTATGTGTTTGAGAATTGTTATGTTTGAGAACATGGTATCGCATCCGATAGAGAATATATGACTCAATTAAGAGATGAAATTGCTGAGCAGTTAATGCAGAATGTCGAATACACGATTTATAAATGTAATCGTATGATTTGAATATTATTGTAGTGTTGTATGACTTTTATTTATATTTTAATGTATTTCTATGACTTTTATTTATATATTAATGTATTAGTTGTTTTTAAAGTTTAAAAATAAATTTAGTTTAATTACAGAATATTTCAGCATTCTGCAGATGTTAAACAAAACAAACAGTTTTTTTCTTGCAGACTGCAGACATTTGGTCCACCTCTTCTGCTGCAGATGTCTGCAGATTGTGGTCCGCAGACTGCAGACGTTTTCCTGCAGAAAAAACAAACAGCACCTTAGAGTAAATATTGAGTGTTCACTTTTTAAGAGAAAACTACATGACAGTCGAGGGAAACTTCATAATTTTAGAGACAGCTTAGTGTATATTACTATATTTAGTGTGGGGCATGTTTTTGTTCCCTCAATCATGCCAAAGAAGAAAAGAAAAAGAGGAGAACTGGTACAGATAAGATAAACATTAAACAATACATGCTTTTCATTCGGAGTAAGTTTATTATGTTGTCAAAGCATGCGAAACCTGATTTGATGGTTTTAGTGTTTTCTTTTATTATATGATCGGTTGTTTTGTCTTAAAACCGTAAATAATGCCCTTCATCAATGTTTCATAATTGAATCATACAATAAACCAGATGTCTTACTGGTTTACTAATAAATGGTAGGACTAAATAACATCATAAATAGTAGAAATATTTAGTAAAATATAAAGATTAAAAAAAATACTATGATTTCTTGGAGTACAAAATTAATTTAAAAAAGTGTGATTTTGAATGAAAAATATATAAGAAAAAAAAAGTAAAAAACTTGAAATATGGTCCAACCACCCGACCAAGTTCAACTAGTTCATCTACCGACCCAGCCCGTAGCTGCCCGCTTCAAATAAAAACAATGTAAATAGATTCGATTGGTCGGTCCAATTCAAAAAACACTACATAAAATGACACATCTAACCTGAATAAGTAGGATAATCGTTTGTAAATTTAAAATAAAACACTTTCTGTAAACATATAACAATCCAGAACAAAAAATTAGAATTGATCATAATGCAACTAGTATAAACAGACAAGAACGAAACGGAGAGTAAAAGGTGTTGGCGGAGTATTAATGTTCAACATGATTTCTTAAAACAAATTGCAAATCTCTGAAGATAACCGCTTTATTTCCATGATACAACTGTAACAGTTCTTATTGATAGAGAAGACTCGGACATTCGAGGCTGTAACTTGTTAAAAGAGAAAGACGATGAATATTGCTATGTGTGTTTGAGAGAGGTGTATTTGTTAATTATTGATATTTTTCCAATTAAATATCACCTTAGTTGGTTTTGTAGAGGGCGGGCCTTGACGCAGCGGTAAAAGCTGTTCCTAAGGGACCGAAGGTCTCAGGTTCGATCCGTGGAAACGGCCTCCCCACAAATGTGGGGGAAAGACCGCGTACATCTTCCCTTAAATGGGACGGACTCTCCCTGGACCCTGCGAAAACGCGGGAGCTCTTTGCAGCACCAGGTACGCCCTTAGTTGGTTTTGTAGAATAAAAAAGACTAGAAGTGAGCTTACATTTGAAAGAAAAGGAGTCGAGATATAATTCAACATTCACAACAGAATTTAGAAAACAACTCACATTTATAATTTTTTATAATTAAACACCCTTGTAACAAGCATAGTATAAAACATTCATTAAGAGTAAATTCATGGATGGTCCTTGTGGTTTAGTTAAATTTTTAGATTTGGTCCGTATAGTTTTAAAATTTTGAATATAGTCCCCAATATTATAGTTATCTTTCATCAATGGTCCATACTCTGTTAGTTCAGTTAGTGATATTAAATTTATTAAAAAATTATTTTACTTGTGGGATCATCAATGTAATTGACATTATTATAATTTTTAACTATAAATATATTTTTATTTAATACACACATAAAAAAATGTTTTAAAAATTGCCTTCCTTTAAATGTTTGGTTAATTTTTTTAATCACTATGCGGGTTTTTAAACCTTTATAAAAATGTCTTCTTTTATAAATACGTTTCAAACTGATTTTTTTAAAAATGTTTAAAAAATTGAGATTTTTAAGAAAATATATTTCAAATAATGAATTGTTAAAAAAAGTTAAAAAACCAACCAGTTTAAAAAAGTTTAAAAAATTAGATAGTTTTAAGAATGACGTATAAAAAACGAGCAATTCAAAACCGAACATTTTAAAAACATGTTTTTAAAAAGTTTTTTATCTGTGTATTTAAAATGTAATTAAATAATAATTGTATTAATAATGAAATTATAAAAATAATATAAAAATAAAAAAAATTGAAAAACAATAATATAAAATTTTCATTAATAAAAATAATATTATAGTTTAAAAGGTAAAATAAATCAATGACTAATTCGAGTAAAATGCTAATTTTATAATATTAATATCACTAACTTTTAACTAGCAGACTTAATAACCATATATGAAAGAGAAAGAAATATTAGAAACTATGTTAAAAAGATTTTAAGTTTAAGAATCATATTCAAAATTTTAACATAACTACGGGAACCATCCATATAATTTACTCTTCATTTAAATCTTTTTTTCTTAAATAAATTACATGTGTGTGTATTCCACAATATTACTATTTGTTATATGAAGATTGGTGTTTGGTGAAATAAGGAAAGTAACTTTAATTTACATTTATTGACTTATGGTAGGGCTCACTCCTTCTCTTTATGTTGCAAGACAAAGCTACATCACATGACTACAACCACAACCTTATCATATGTTACATCAATGCTTTTTTCCAATGTTTAGTCAAACTTTTCTTAAATCTTTACTATTTTATTTCATGCTATCTTATAAAAGGTACATAAAAAAATAAGAAGAAATACTACTTTTATATTCAAAAAAGGTTTTTTAATAATTGTTATAATCATTAACGGTGGTTATACATGTTAAGATTTTTTAAACAAAATAGCTTCTCTTTCATTTCATAATATGTAACATAACTTTTTTTTCTAACAATATCACAGTCAGTAGCATATGTAGTATTACAAATGCAATTTTGCTCTAGACTCATCTGTTTTCTAGATCACTCAAGTCTCAAAAGGCTTAATTTATGCATTTAAAAAATGATGTCAAAATTTAAGGGGAAGAACCGATAAAGTCTAAGGTGATGAATAACTCAAAAAAAGAAACATATGAGCAAACTATTAGGCCCAAAAATAAGCAAAAGATTTTAAAGAGTGAACAATGTGTTTAAAATTTTATAAAACTCCATTAGTTATAATAACAAAATGTGTGAAAAGAAAGATAATATCAGATACATAGATCTCCTATGATAAAGATTTTATTTCATGACCGCTGATTATAAATAACAATACATAATAGTGAATAATATTTATATTCATAATCGATGGTGTATCGCCCGCATTCATCGTACCATCATCGCCCGCATTCATCGTACCTATAATCATCCGTCCTAATCATGTCCGGTCCCCACATAAATAATAACTACACAAAACAAAATTTATAATATTATTCATTTTACTTTTCTTCATCCAAAAGTTTATTTGGCTTGTAAAGCAGTAATAAAAAATAGCATTGATACAAAAAAAATCGGTTTAAATTGTAATCAAAGGCATAAAAAGTTATAGCTATTGTATTTTATTTTTCGGTGTATATGGAAGTTTGGACAAATTTTTACTGTTATTTTAATCATGACACCCTTTCTTTTAAATTTGTAATTATGATATACTTTTATAAAGTTAAAAAGCAGATAAAGAGAAAAAAAGTGGTGAAGACAACTTTACATGAAATGCTTGGAACCCAAACAAATCGAGGAGACAAAATGTACCTCCATGATTGGAAGCTTGCAATTGGCATCTCTAATATAATTTTCCTTTTTTTTTCCCTTCAAAACAATAAAGAAAGGTCAATTAGGCCCTACTTGCGATGAGCAAATCAGTTCATGAGTTATTCAAGATTATCTTGTTAAAAACTTGAATTAAATGAGTTTAAGTGGAAGCTCGAGCCTAACATATGGCTAATTCAATGAGTTTGAGTGGAAGCTCGCGCTCAAGCTTCATATACCAGTTAAGCGTTACTAGGATTTCGTCATCTATTATTTATGAATGTAACAAATGTTGTTTTAAGTAAAAAAAGATGAAATTACATGATAACTATTAGTATGTAATTATGATAAAATATTAATATAACACATACAGATAAAATAATTAATAAATTACAACAAGTCATACCTCAACTGAGCTTGAATTTAAACATCACATGAGCTCAGATAGATCATTAAACATAAAACTACAAAAGAGTTAGATTCAAAATTAACCACAGTAATTGTTTACACTCAAGTAAATGGAATATTGAAAAATATATAAGAGCGTCACCATCAAGAGACTTTAAAAACACTATAAAAAATGTCTAGTCACTTTCATATAAGAAAAGAACTCATATTTAAAACTCTTAAAAATATCTCAAATTGAGTGTTTCAAAAACACCAAATTAAATTTTCACATCATCACTATTTCTTATATTATTTTTAATTACCAACTCATCCGGCCCTGCTCTTATCCCACCTAAGCATTGTTGTTGAGACCGGATCGAACGGCCGGTCCGACCGGTTCGACCGGGATTCGGTGCCTAGTCCGGTGCGGTCTGGTGTGACTCGTTTTCTACTGGTCGAACCGGCCGGTTCGTCCCGAACCACTGGTCCGACCGGGAAACCGGACGGGTTCGGACGGTTTTGGTATTTTTTTAGTGGGTAAAAACGGGGTGTTAAACCATAATTAGTACGTCGGATATACAAATATAGTTAAATTTTATATATAACTATAAAATATATATATATATATAATCATATAAATTACTTATATTTAATTACATATATAAATATAATTAAAATATAGTTAGATCCGGTCTAACGGTCCGACCTGTCCGACCGGTCCGACCACCAAACCAGTAAGGCGTCCGGTTTGACGTCCGATCGGTTCTGAAAACATTGCACCGTGTTATTTTTCAAGTTCATAATATAAACTAGCATTTAACCGCGAGCGTTGCCCCGAGTAAGACTATAAAATAGTAAACGTGAAACAACCATACAATACGATCCCATCAAGAATCAAGTACAATTACTGAAAACCAAATAACAACATTATAGTCCAACATGCTCTTTATTGATTGTATCCTTATTTCAAAAACATTCAAATTTTTATTATAAATTATAGCAATACATATAGCCCTACACATAATATTTAAACAAATAATGATGCAACAAGTAAAGATAGGGATCAGATATCCTTACAACGGGTTTTAGAGGCGGTAAAACCAGTAAGCAAACCTGACCCATAACCACACTTTTAGGAATAGAAGGCAAATTTAAAATTTCTTCGCGATGATTACTTTCATGAACCGTACTAATTTTGTTTAAATATATAGTATAATAGACTATTGTTGTTATTTTTCTTAATTAGTTTTGTTTTTACTAAGTCATAATTTGAGAAGAAAAAAGAATACTGAATATAAATCTTAAATCTAGAAAAATATATTTTTGATTATCACTATTTATTTGAGATACTATATTAAAATCAAAACATCATGCTATCTTTTATATGCGTCTTTAATTAGTTATCAAAATATTTAAATTATATATTAAAATTTTATTTTACATTTTTACTCATCTACCTTTTCTCTTTTCTCTTCTCTTACTTATTTTAGATTGAAAGTTTCAAAGAAAAGCATCATCTTCATCATACTCGATTACTCTCTAAACTCAAACATCATAATAATTCATAATTTCATACATGAACCATGCAACCGTCTACTACTTCCGTCACAATCCTTCATATCCGTCACTCACACCCCCATGGGAGGGAAACACCACATCCCTTCGTGCCCAATCGTCAACCGTGCACCCTCTCTCGATCTCTCGCCCCAAAAAGAAAAACAAAAGAAAACCGTGAAGGATACGTCGTTCGAGCACTAACGTCTCAAGACCACCGTGCCTTCTGAGTTTTGATTCCAGATCCGACTTTTCTACTCAAGACCCTCCGTTGAGCCGTCATGGAGTAGTCCACGGAGCAGATCCGAAGACCTCCCCGGTGGAGTTGACGAAGCACGTTGACGCAAACGTCATGGGGGTCCTTCTCCCATCACGCTTTCTCGACTTCTCTTTCTCCTTCTTCGTACAACTAACAATCTACCATAACAAATCTCTCTCTCTCTCTCTCATACAAAGTATGGGCTATTCTGTAAATAAGTAAACTTTGTGGGTTGTTATACAAAATCTTAAAAAGTGACTGCATGGGCTATTCTGTAAATAAGTAAATTTTATGGGCTGTTGTACAAAATCTTAAAAAGTGACTGCACTCATCGAACAATTGGTTTAATATATACTATAATATGGTAAAACACTCCCAATGGTTTCTAATCTAAAAAAAGATGATGTGACGTTTTTAATTTTTAAATGCAAAAAACACTCAATTGGAGATGCTTTAGGATCCATGGAACCAAAAATGTGTTTCTTGGTAAAATAAAGAAGCAGTCTTTTTCTCCCTGTATTGATAATAGTATAAAATTTTATAGGAGTAATATACTATACAATAACACATGATTCGATAAGAGAAACTTATAAATGCTATGTAAAAACATCAATGATCAACTGTCGTATGTACCTGTAAAATTCAACTAGTTTAGACTCAATCTTTTAAATGTTATTATTTAGCGGGTGTTTGAGAGTGTCTTTTTTACTTAATTTTTAACTTATTAACTTTTAAAAAATTAAAAAATCATTTTATAGTGTTTGACAATGAGATGGTTGTGAGGAAAATAAGTTAATAAGTCACTCCCTACTAACTTATTAACATATTGAAAAAGTCAAAAAGTCAATAAACTGCTTTGAGAAACAATCCTAAAAACGTCCTTAAACGTCAAGCAAGGCCGGCTCAACCGATTTAGAGGCCCCAAACAAATTGAAAATTTGGGGCCCTTTTCATCAAGACTTTAGTTTTGTGTTCGTGGTTGTTATGAATTTTGGTTGTGAACCTTTAGTTGATTCATTTAAAACTTCTCGTTTTAATGTTTTGCTCTTTTTGAGGCACCAATTTCTACTTCCAGAGTCGAATTGACATGTAAGTCTAATGTTTATATAGCCCTATCACACAATGTTAAACCGGTCTGTCAATTTCACAAGTCCAAATCGAATTCTAACATTATTATAATAAGTCACAAATAACAAAAACAAATAAACTAAAAGTCTAAATTCTAATGCTGGTTACAAATAAACAACATGATAACTAAGTAACAAATTATAGTTGAGCAGAACAAGTGATCTACATAAATTAACTAGCAGAAGTACAGAACAAAAAGAGAATTCCCATAAGCAACCACAACAAATAAACCAATTACTCAAATAGGAAACGTGAGCAAAGCATCAACCAGAACAAGGCATAATCAATTAATCAAATGGAGAACTAAAAAGGAATTCTAGAACTAAAATGAATATTCAATCATAAAAAAATCAAATAAAGCAATGTAAAAGAAAATATCCATACGCAACATAAACCTTCTTTTTTGAAAAAAACACAGCTAGATTTTTTTATTAAGACAAATAAAAAAGGTAAGCAACTAACCTATATGAAGTGTGAACGGCTGAAGACTGGAGCAAATCATCGATTGAAGGTAGAAGTGCATGGAGATTGAAGGCTTGAAGATAATCATACCGATTAGAGGCTTGAAGATGAAGAATTTTTTATTAACGAAATGTTCGATTAAAGGCATTAAACACAAAACATGAGAACGTGAAAATCCGTTTAACAACTCCGTGTTTAACGACTCTTCTCGTCAAAACACTAATCTGAGGCCTAAGCAAGTGAGCAGCTTGGGATATCTGCCGTCATGAGTTTGTGACAAAGAAATTAGAAGTGCTTCAATATTTGATGCCAAAAACATCACCTTCAATTGACGATTGATGCTTTTTGATCAATACCTTCATCGTTGTTTGGCGTTCGCTACATTATTCCAGTTGGTGCTCTAATTTTTGATGTTAAGCTTAATGGGTTCAAGATTTTGAGGTCCTAAAAAAGTGAGGCCCCAAGCCCTAGCTTGGGTTCCCTCCTCCTATGAGCCGGCCCTGACGTCAAGTATCTATTTATAAAGATTACGGAAGATTTTTAAGTTCACTTTACTTTAATATGGAGATCACTTGGAGTTGGCATACCCGTTTTCTTCAACATACACGATTTAAATGACTTATTTTCTTATATTTTCTCTTTAGAAAAATTTTAAACAATGATAATTAAGTGCTCAAAGAGACGTTCCAGTGACGAGTACAACTTGCTTACGAGTACAACTTGCTTAGCTTGTGGAGATCACTTGGAGTCTGAAGACCATCTTCTCATTCAATGCCCTATTGCAAGGCTTCTTTGGGTAAAACTTCAATCTTGGTGTAGGTGCAAACTCTCAAGAGTGAAAAGCGTTCAAGAATTGCTTCAAATCCCTATCAATATTAATGGTGATAAACTGTTTAAATATGTTCGTTTGGTGATTATTCATGGTACCATGTGTTACATTTGGATTTGGAGGAATGATTGTATGTTCAATGACAACCATCATGGTGTGGAAGCGGTATTTGAAGATATTTTGATGTTATCGTTTATTTGGATTAAACATAGAGAAAAAGTCACTTGTCTAGATTAAGGTCATTGGCGTCATTATAATTTTTTATATTTCTTTTTATAATATACTCCTAATTGCTAGCTTCCAGCTAGTCTTTTTCTATATAATTTCTGTAGTTAAAAAAATTAAGTGCTAAAAGTTTTCTATAAAAGCAACTTATAATCTTCTTGTCCTGTCAATTTATATCCAACTTGGACTACATGTTTCAATCATATGTAATGTCTTTACAAATGTTTAACTTTTTTTAAAATGAAAGACAAATAAACCATATCGAATCTTGTTATCAATAGGTGATTTCTTTTTCAATTATCTTGAACTAGACAGTTTAATTTTGATCTCCTTGGTATTTTTAGTTCTCATTCATGTGGCGCTAAAATTTTTTACTTGCAAAAGAAATTATTTAGTCCGCACGTTGTGACAAAAGCACATTAAGCTTAAAGGAAAAATCACCGTTAAAGCATGAAATAGTTAACGTCTTCATCAAAACTGTTAATAGTGAGACTCGAATTGATGACTTGTTTATATCCACTCAGATTAGGTACATAACTTGGACCATTTGGTTGAAAATCATTAGTTAATTTTTAAATAGCTAGGCAGATACAAGTTTGATGCTAGTAGATAAAATAGTACATTTACTAATATAATGTAATTAAGCTATCTTCAAGGGATTATAATTATAACAAATTCACAATTTACGATTATAAAAAAATTAAAAAAAATTGAGATTTCACATATAGATAATAATTAGTATGTAGAAAAATACTCTGACGAAAGGAATGTCATCTCTTATGCATAATAGTCTAGTCTGTACATCAAGCTAAAAAAATGGTACCAACAAAAAAAGGAAAACGTCCTGTTCATTAAAGTTGTATATTCATATATAGGTAATAATTAGGTTGTAACTAGTATTAAGCCGCCCATGTTGCGGCAGTTAAACTGTGTCAAGTAGCACCAATTGTACATCACCATCAGCGACCACCGACATCGAAAAAACTCGTATTAAAAGGAAATAAAAAAATGGAAAAATTAGAACCGGACGGAAAATAGACATAAAAACATTAAACCCCCGCACATGAAACGTAAAATATTAAAAATAATAACAAGGTCTATCTAAGACTCACGTGTTGCGATTGAGCTGCTAAACGGGAGAAAATAGACGTAAAAATGTTAAAACACACGCATACGTTGCGGCGTGTTGAGATTGAGAGTAAGAAAATTTTTAAAAATGAGAACAACCCACTAAAGCTTAGATACAACCCATAATGCACAAATAAGTTGAATTTATTAATATATATAAAACTAATATGTTAAATGTATACGTATTATTGAAGGTACAACCTTGAAACCTTAAAGTACAACTACAATACACTAACAAAGTTGATAATTACTATTATATTAATAGTGATGAGAGAAAAATCACAAACTTAATAACAAAGTTTCAAATTGTAAAATCTAAGTGGAATTGTAAAAATAAAATCACTCAACAATAACACAAATTTATATATGTTTCATTTGTGTAACTTAATTTTAATTTCTTTAACTATCATAGAAATATTAAACAGGATTAAAACAAATGTTAAAAATCAAGTAACTTTAGATTAAAAAAAAACAAGAGTGACTTTAGTGAAACACTTAATTTTTTTCGAGTAAATTACGTTTTTCGTCCCTGTGGTTTCGTAGTTATAACAATTTTCATCCAATAGTTTAAAAACATCCGGTTTAACCACTGTGATTTAAAATCTGTCACAATTAAGTCCAGGACACTAACCCCCATCCATTTTTTCCGTTAAGTGTATGTAAAAAGACAAAAATACCCTTGGAATTAAATTGTTACTTCAATATCTATGTATAATAAATATTAATAATATATATACACACACACTCACTCTCTCTATCTCTATTCTCTCTCTCTCTCTCTAAAACTAGAGTCACTCCACCTAAGCAGCCCTAACCCCACCCTACCCAACCCATCTATTCTGTCACAAACTCACAACCATGGCACCATCACCACCCACATCCATCGCACCACCGCACCACCATCACAGCAGCCTCACAGCCGTCGTCGCAGCATCGCAGCCACCACCTCGGACCGCAAACCACCACAAAGTCGTCAACCATGAACCACCACAAAGCCGACCACCAACACTGAACCATGAACCATTACAAAGCCACCGAAACGTCAACCACCACCAACACCGTCGCCGGATCTGGGCTGTGGTTGAATGGAATGGATTTGGGCTTTGATTTCACCGGTGATGAATGTTCCCGTTTCAATTAGAGTTCTTGAATCTTTCTTTTTTCTGAGTTTAATCGAAAATCAGGTTTTGGGGTATGAAGGTTTAAAGTACCATTGTCGGTGGAGAAGATGATGGTGGATGACACGGGAGGTGGTGAAGATGATATCATGGTGGTGGTTCTTGTGATGGTCTTCACATGTGGTGTTTAATTATATATATTTGATGATCATTTTACTGAAACACCAATTTATGTGATTGTTGTTTTGGACTGTGATGTTTTACTTTCCAGGTTCAAGCGGATTTTGATGATAAGCTTAGTTGGGAGTATCTTTTTAAGGTATATTGGGTTTACATTAAAGGAAAATTATCTTTACTTTAGATGAGCTTACAGAAACTAAAACCCGCTAGAAAGAAACTAGTACATAAGAAAGCTGATGATTTGAGGAGTGTTACATCAGCAGCATCTATTCGTAATTTGGAGGAAGAAAATGAATCAAGAAGAAGAAGAAAAGATGGAAAAATATGTTTACAAAATGAAACTGTAAATGTGGAAAAACCTGTAATTGAAGAAAGTGCAACCACGTTGAGGCATGAGTATAAGCACCAAACCACAGGGACGAAAAGCGTAATTTACTCTTTTTTTTAACGACAAATCTATCCTACTCCTACTCTTAAATTACACCAAGTTACACCATGCATGGGTTTGAACCCAGGACCTCATCTCTAAGAGACAAAGCCTCTACCAAGTGGGCTAGCCCTTAATAAACTTGATTACTATCGTGTAAAATTATATATATTTTTTCTTTTTTTGCTTTTTATTCATCATATATTTAGTTTATCTCTACTAACCTCTAATACTTACTATTAATATTAATACATATTGTATTAATTTCTTCCAATACTTTTATACAGATTTTATTAAAATTTTAGTTGTGTCCAAAATAAAGTATTTATTGATCACGGGATATTTAAAAGTTTATATCTTACATACAAGTAAAATAAATATTAACTTCTAAACATAAAAAGGTTAAATAAATATGAATGCGACAGGTTGTTGTAAGTTGGTTATGTTGTATAATTAGGAATATGTTAAATGAGTGTATAAAATTGTTAAAAAACCATATATTAATTTATCTTGAATTTTAATAGAAAAAAGTAAATTATATATTACACCAAGTGGGGTACCAATATCACACCACGACCAACGACCACCATCACCAGAAAAGCTCGTATAAAAAGTTAAAAGCAAAAAAAGCGAACGAAAAAAAATAGATGTAAAAATATCGAATCACACACGTGAAATGTAAAACATAGAAAACAATAACTTAGTCAATAGCACCTGCACGCTATGACCTGGTCATTAAACGAAAAAAAATACGTACAAAGTTAAATCACATACGCACGTTACAGTGCGTTAACTCACAAAAGTTTAGACCCAAATGTAAAATAAAAAATTTGTAAAATATGAAAAGTTTATGGACCAAAGTTGAAAGTGAAAAAATATTGGAGTCAAATTACAAAAATGTAAAATATTGGGATTAAAAGTAAAAAACATAAGATTAAAAAAGCAAATGAGATAGAACCAAATATATCAAAATTACAACTAATAATGCAAAAGTTACAAACTATTATACAGTTAATGAGCCAAACTGCCAGCTACTAAAAGCCGTATATACTGGGCCTAGAAGCTGGACTCTAGAAGCTGTAAATATTGGGCCGGTAATCGTACTAAATCACTCAAAATTTCTTGGATTTGAGGCTTTGAGCGGTTAAATTGAAGATGTGAAACTCACCTTTTCTAAGTGTGATATAGGTGTATATTAAGTAAAAGGGTGCCCGCGTAGTGCGGCGGGGCGACATTTTATATTTGACATGTGCATTTAATATTTTGTTATTCTTGTAGTAGTTTTACAAAAGTTTATTATGTTTTTTTCTAAGCTAAAATTTAAAACAACAGATAAATAAGTTCTACATGACAACTTGTATATACGCATTAACTTATTGTACCTCACAAAATACAGATCGTTTTAGCAAAAAGTTTACATCAAAATATTTAAAAATAAAAACAGGTTAAGTTGTAGTCTCAAAACGTTTTTTAATGTGATAGATTAAAAGATAGAGCTGAAATCTTAAAACATATTAAGTTTTTGGGTGTATGGATAGATAATATAAAATTTTATGTAAATATTAGTAAGTGTAAGGTTATTGTGTAACTAATTATAAGGGGTAATGTGTAAATAATGTTATAAATACTATTTTTCCCTTAAAATTGGTTGTATTTTATGCATTGAATATAGTAAGTGTTCTTAATTTTTTGATATCTTAAAATACCCCTCTCATATGCTTTATATATAGTATAGATGAAAACAATTAATATTTATTCATGTGATACGTGAATCTCGTTCACCTATTTATATTTTCTTGCTTATTTTATTCTGATCCTATAAGAATGTTCATTTAGAACAATCACTCGAACGATTCAAAGGAATTTGTTTTATAAACACGAGAGATTTGAGTATTGTGGACTTTATAAATCATAGTTAAACATATGTTAGAAATTATCATATTGTAATAGATGCTTCATTTGTTGGATGTCGAGGGTTTAAATTCAACGATAAGTAGGTTAGTTGGATATAATATAGTAGATTAGGAGCCGTTCAAAAAGAAATTATATATACCTATATTTAATACTTAATAGTTAAAGATTCTCGTCTTATGTTAACCATGTCCACAAGCGGCCTCATTATAATAACTCAACAACTATATATAACAAAAAGTTCGACCTCGGTAGAGCAACAAGGCTTAATTTATTACATGCTTTTACCAAAGAAGGAGGCGTTGGAGTGATAAGACCCGAAATAAACAGTTTACTAGGTTTTTCTACCCCCGAGATTATGAAAAAAATGTAAACTCTTATGATGCGAGTATTCCCTTTTTATCCTCAAACTCGTCTTTTATCAAGAGAAAACATGTATTATAAACAGTCATTCTAATATTCCAATGTCGTGATTTATTGTTAACATCGGTAGTAAAATTATTAATGTGAGAACTTGTAGACATTCACAACTTCGTAGAAGGTTAGAACATGTGAATATCAACATGTTTAAGGTAATGTAATGTATAAACCACTAAAAATGGAGGATTGTTGGATTAAAATGTTGTCACAATAAAAGATAAAAGTGCAATTTAAAGATAATGTTTAGACTCCGATCTCTAGTATCTACACTCTCTTCCTTTGTGCATTTTGGATGAAATAAACAAAGGCTAAATGTACCCAATCATTTACGCATGTATGATGGGCATATTTGCCATTACCTTGTAGAGTTTTAGAATTTATGCAGTATCATTTGGGTATTTGATTTTATGAATTAATCACAAACAAGCATCCACACTTGCTTTTCCATTGTCATACTTAGATTTATACTAAAAATATTATTTTTTTACTATTTATTTCAATTAAATAATATTTTTTTCTATTTTTACTATTATTTTTTCTCTCCTACGCTGACAATAACTTTTAAAAATATTAAAATAAAATTATAATGATTGTACTGTGTTTTCCGAAATATAAGGAATCACGGTACAATACACATAAATTCTCTCACATACTGTGAATATTCTTAGATAGTAAATCAAACTATTTAGTTGTTATTTCCGTCAAATTTATGAGAAAATATAGATATACATAAACATGGTATGTGAGTAAAAGGAGATACATATTACAGTTATACATGCAACTGTTTTCCAACATAATTCTAAATGCATAACACAACTAAATTTTAAAACATTCCATTATTTATGAACATGGTTTTGTCTACAACTACTAACGTTGTGATTTACTTCACTCTAGGTATGTTTTACTTGATTCCTTCCGGTATACACTAGTATAGTAGTATATTTACTAGTAGAAAACCCGCGCGGCGCGTCGGTGCCACCAATTTACAACGCAGTATTCTATTTTCTATTAATTAGTCATTCTCTCATAATAAATTATATGATACTTCTAATAGCTTTTTATTCATAGTATCATTGGTTTATCTATGTCATAGGCCTCATATTCGGTATAATACCATATTGTTTGAAAGTCCATTAATGTCTATATATTGAAATTGAAATACCAAACAGTTGTTTCAATGAAATCTTAATAGCGTTTCTTTTGTCGATTGTAGTTCATATTACACTTCCTTTGGAGAAAACCTATTATCCATATTTTGATTGGAAACCACAAATTAATCTTCTATAAAATCAATTCAGTTGCCACTAATAATAAATTAATAACCAAAAACATTAATAATAAATTTACACAAAAACATTAATAATAAATTAATAACCAAACTTACTGATATAATTTAGTCGCCACTAATAGGAACAATTTCAAGACAAGAAAACAAACCATCCCTTAAGCTCACATCTATACATACAATTAAGCATCACTAATCAAACCAAATACATATTAAACAACATCTAACCAAAAATATGTCACAAAGGGCAACTTTTTTGTGACCATAAACTTTACAATACAAACCAAAACAACCACACAAAAGAAACCAATTACACACAACTCCATAAGTTTCAACCTTGCAAACACCCAATCAATCACTTAAATCACGTTTATTGTTCATGTCACCAAATCATCCCTCGTGTTCTTCACCATCCCCAAGCTTAGACACCGACGACACGACCGTCTCTTGACCATCATCATCGGTTTTCGTTTTATGTTCGTTCGTTAATATTCCAAAAACACGCGACACATGCTCCCACTCGCTCATCATACACAAGTACTCATGACGAGTGAGATATCTTTTGAGCTCGTTTTGAAGATTTCGCACGGGCTACAAAACATTAAAACGATAAAACTTATAAAACACGAACAAAAGAAAAAAGGGTAACTAGTGAAATGATCAAAACCTCCGCTCTACACTCATGAGCAAGCCGAAAGAACTCGACCGAGATGAAATGCTTCCCGACCCCCTCGGATGACTTGATCTGACCGAGCCAATACGACGACGTCTCCAACCGATCGAACCGACAACTGCTGCACTTCTCAGCACTCAGATACGGTGTCCCCGGAACCCTCACAGGTTTCACCGAAAACGGTGGTCTCACCGGAGTTTTGACCCCCTCTTCTCCCCTTGCTGGAGACTTTTTCGTTACAGATCCATCGGGTTTTTCTCGGAAAGATACCGCCTTCTTCTTCGTTCTTCTTTGAGGGGTTTTGTTCTCCGACTCCGTTTTTGTGTGTTTTAGAGAAATTGGATTTGATGGTTTTGATTTGGGCTTTTGAGGGGCTTTTTTTTCAGGGATATTAGTGACGTTGGTGTCGCGAATGGTGCCGAAGGTTCGCCGGTGCCTGAAAAGAAGAAAAGAGAGTTGTTGTTTGTTTAGTGAAGTGAATAAGATGCAGGAGATGTGAATTGAAGAGATTTTGTAGGTACATTTGGGGAGGGGGAGCTGGGTGTTTGATCTTGTGTTTTGGTGGTTCTGATGTGTTTTTGTACTTTGATTTAACAGGTTGGGCTTTGTTTCCTGTGGGAATCATGAGATGAAACGATCAAATGAGGAGGAATTCATATATAAATTAGAAGTGAAATGGATGAAGAATGTGGTTACCGGAGAAAGGTGTAGGATGAACATCCATTGTTACCGATGGAAAAGGTAAGTGGTGGAGATGTGAAATGAAGAGATATGAATTTGAATTATGCTAATAAGAAAGAAGGAGAGTGTCGTGAGTGTTTTTGAAAATGGGTAATGGCGGGAACAGGTGAGTGAGGCTGGAGAAGTAGTTGATCATATTACGCTCCTTGTGGGTCCCACCGTTTTCAAATTCTAGGTAATTATACTGTGTGTTTATAAGACCACGTAAAAACGGGAATTTTAGGCGCACCGTAGGTAATTTGAAAACAAACCAATTCAAACCGTGATATATTGGCCAAACCATGACATGAAGCCTAAAGGTCACGGTTTGGTCAAACCGTGACATATTGAGCTTCAGAAAAAGTTCTGCACCTCGGGATTGGGTTAGTTATTGGGAGTGGGTTTCTTGGTTTTGGTGATGTATATGTCACGGTTTGGGACATATTGGGTATAATATTTAATTTTTTTAATATTTTTTATAATATAAATGTAAGATATTTTATTCAATTTGGAACTTTTAATATTTTTATAGGATTCAAATTTTCTTTTATTTAAATTTTTACTATTACGTACATATATAACAAACAAACTAACACTTAAAAACTAACTTATAAACATCAATTTTTATTAAGTATATATGACTCGTATTCCTCAAAAATTGATTTATACAATAACATAACACATGATTTGTTTACCAAAGTTTAATTAATTTATGTAAATATTAAGAATACAATATTTTAGTTTACTCTAGTTCACAAAGAGTATGAATTAATGTATTTTAACTTTCGAGAAGTAATTTTTAATGTATTTCAATTTTTAAGAAATATGAATTAATGTATTTTAGTTTTCAAGAACTAACTTTTAATGTATTTTAATTTTCAAGAAATAAGAATTAATGTATTTTAGCTTTCAAAAAGTTCTTTTAATATATTTTAATTCTGAAAAAATATCATTTAATTTATTTCACTACTAAAAAAAATATCACAAAAATATCTCAAACCGTGACCTTTTGAGCAAACCGTGATCTTTTGGGCAAACCGTGACCTTTTGATTCAAAAAAATATCTCAAAATGTCACGATTTGACCAAACCATGACCTTTTGATCCAGTTTCTCCCCAAAGTGTCACGGTTTGGCCAAACCGTGACCTTTTGATCCGGTTTCTCCCCAAAAACACCTGCGGTGTCCCCAGCATGACCCTTTAAAAATCAAATAATATCATAATTACACATATATGATATTATATATAGAGTTATATATAATTCAATATAAGTATTTTATGTATGTATTTTATAGTTATATATATAAAATTTAACAATTATTTTATGTTCAACACTCTAATTTATAATTCAACCCATAATTCAACCCACCTGCTAAGTGCACCAAAATCCAAAAAATAATAAATATAGCAAAAATCCGGTCCAGTCGGGTTCCCGGTCCGACCATTGAACCAGACGTTCCGCTAACTACAAAAGGATCGGTGCTATACGGTTTGGTACCCTCTTCAATTCTCGGTCGGACGGGCCGGTCCAATTCAATCTTTTAAACACTAGTTTGTACCGTTGTATTTAGAAACGGACCGATGTCGGAATGATGAACCGGACCAGACGATAAGCCCAACAAAACCTTAAGTCCAAATTAGTTTGGGCCGACTGCTATTTCTGTGATTTAATTCTACTTGCGTCCTATAAAGTATAAACCTCTTTTCTAAGAATTAATGATGTTGATGTGCTAAAAGCCTAAAATCGTGGGTATACACACACGAGTACAAACATACATATTATAAATTGTAAGGAATGTATTGCTAAAGTAACACAAAAGTGGACATGGAACTCTTCATGGTTGATGCTAATAAGTAATCGAGTATTAATAATAATGGTGTTTCACTAGTTAAGTAATTCATTAGAAACTCCTGTAATCGATAGGAACATGATGTGCAATAGGAACTAACATGTAAGCAAGCGTAAAGCGCTAGTGATATTTTACCTTCCATTCTCAGGGTTTAAAATAGACCCTTTGCGGTTATCACTCTTCCATATGCGCCCACGCCACACTGGTTCATTTTCTAAGTGTGTGATATTTACGAAAACTTTCTTTTAGTGATATTTACACGAAAAGTTCATCCTTGTTTTGATGAAAGTTTTTATTTTAGGAGTTTTCCTATATACAAATATCATTATTTTTACAACCATTTTACGTGCTCCGAATTTGTTATTATAGATGGGTTACACGATGTGACTAATGATATTCAACGATAGTGTACGTGGCTAGAGCCCGGAGAAAATGGCATCGTTGTGCAAAAAAAAAAAGATAAATAGAACACAAGAAAACCATTCAAGTGACCGCCATATCAAGTAGGCTCACGACATCATCCAGTGGCCATAGCTTGTCCCCAGCAGTCACCTCTTCGGTCACTACATAAGCAATATCGATAGTCTTGATCTAACCTCCTTAACCATATTAAACATCGATAACGAGACCGGCCTGTTAATGGTTCATCCTACCCTACCTACCGGGTAGGCGACCCCATGAGTGGAGAGTTGATAGGTCATGATCATGAGATCGAACTCAACTATATGGACCAGGGTATGGACCAAGACCACGAGCCTAGTTTAGCAGAAGTTGCATCATGGTCTGTTGTCTATTAAAATTGAACATGAGGTGATGATAGTGACTCCAAAAGATTCTTCTTTTGAAGATAAATATATAGAATATATATGTAATACATTAAAAAATGCAAACAGCCAGTAATGTAGCAAAACTTAATTCAAACGAATAAGTACTTAGTTATAATATATTTGCATAACAATAAAAAATTTTGAGTGAGACCAAGCTGTTTTGATAGGGGTTGTTTGGTAGCCATTTAATAAAGTTATCTCTTAATGATTTATAATTTTTAAATGGTTAAAATATAACTCTAATGCTAAATGGTTAAGAGGTTAAATTTTAATGATATCTTTTAACCATTTAGTATCAGGGTTATTTATTAATCATCTAGAAGTTATGTAGATAGTCTATTAATGACTATTAAAAGACTACCTAACAACCCTTATTGTATGACTGTATAGTTTAGTTTTAATTGAACACACTTAATTGTATGCAAATTTATAAATGACAATTAGATAACATTCGAATGATAATAATACCACTTTTTTAAATCTCCTATGATTTGAAGGAAAAATATCAAAGAAATAAAGAATATCTTACAATTATTGGATTGAAAAAATATTAATAGTCATAGCCTCATTGTATACCGTTGAAATATCTATACTAATGTAGTTTAAAAAAGTTATTCTAATCGGAAATTACTCAATTAGTAGAGGCAAGAAAGAGTGGCGTTATGACAAAAACATTTGAAGTTAGAGACTGGTAATATTCAAATTGAGGTTAAGGGTTCAAGATCTGTCATAGACGAATCGATATAAAATTGTAAATTAGTTGTGTTGTAGAATAAGTGAAATATATATGATAGGTAGTCTGAGGTAGATAAATCTAACGGTTAAAAAAACTAGAACAAAAAAGAGGTGACGGCATTCAAACCGAAATCGAAAATGTGGAACCAAAACTATGGAGTTTTCATTATGAGTTGAGGAACACTTGCAATCGAAAATGACAGAGCCTATTGTAACTGTAATAGACTAGTACTATTATTCCCTGTGACATATCTAAACCAAAATAATTGCTTTACCATACTACGTATTCGTACATCTTGTTACATTTTTATTTTTGGCAAAATAGGTTAGACCATCAAAATCACGGGATTCGCAGGGGACATGAAAGAGAGCGGATGAGAGACTGTTCACGTAATGATCGAGGAGAGAGGGCGAAGAACGTCCGTGGCCACAGGCTTGCCCACGGGAGAGGAGGGGGTTTACGAGAGGAGATGAGAGAAAAAAGAGAAATCCGAACATATGATGATCATATTACCAATGTAAGTTGATTTAATAGAATAGATCGTGCTTTTTTAACCATCATTCTATTCTAAAAAATACTAAACACAAGAATAATTTTCGGGATAAGTATTTTAATTTGTGCCAATGATTTCGTAACAGGACCGGACCGGCCGGTCCGACCGGTTCGACCGGGAACCGGGAACATTGCCGGTTCGGTTCGGTAGATTTGGACCGTTTTCGGTTGAACCGGCCGGTTCGTACGGTCGACCGGCCCGACCGGAACCGGCGAACCGGGTTGAACCGGTTTTTTAATTTTTTTTTTATTTTAATAGAAAAATATTATTGGATATGGATTAAGGAACACCGATTCGTTAATTTGGACTATGTTTAATTGAATGATATGTATTTTGGATGTTGTTTTGGATTAAGGAACACCGGTTCGTTAATATTATACCTTATACATACACACTAAATATTTGGATTTTTTTATATTTTTTTAAATATTTATGACGTCATCCGGTTCGTAATCCGATCCGACCGGTCCGACCAGTGAACCTCTAGGCCGTCCGGTTCGCTTTCCGGTCCGGTTTTGAAAATATTGATTTGTGCTATTATGTGGGATTGCATTTTTTTTTCTGTCAACTTTCAAACTTATTAAACATTGGTTATGAAGAACATGATTAATTATGAAATGTTTTGGTGAAAGCTTTTCTTCTAATTTTTGTAGATTTTGGATTAAACACATAAATGTCAGAAAAGATGTTTCAGTAGGTAGCGTAAAACGTAACCCGTATATTTGTAATTTTTATAAACATAATCTATATCATGTCAGGAGGAAAAGATGATTTTTAGATAAAGTGTTCATCAACGTATAGGCAATTATAATGACAACAATAATACAATGAGTAAATATTAATGATAGATTCAATGGGAACTGGTCTTCTTCACTCACAATAGTGGAAGTGTAAAACATACCATGTATCTGATGTGATGCTAAACTTAAATATAAAGTTATATGTGAAACTACTCAATGTACAAACATACGACCAAATACATAATAGTACCGTAATAATCCGTTATGTTAAGGCATGTTTCTTAAATTTATATACATACTTATTTCTCTTACATGTGAACCTCACATGTTATATGACTTGTAATATAAGGCAAAACAACAAATTACTCCTTATTTTGTGAAAAAAAAACAGATAAAAATAATGCCAAAAATTTGTAAGTTCTCACAAAGCTGCTTATTTTTGTACTTGTTTTCCCCTAAAATAAGTTGAATGAATTATATATTATAAGATAATCATCAATAGAATGTTTTTAAAACAACTAAAAATATATCAAGTAAACTAACACATCAGAAAAATACACATTATTTAAAATCTTGAAAAGTTGTCTAAGATTACGTGTGCTAGTTTATTTAATTAAAATACCACTTATGCAAATATGAATTTATTATAACCCCTTTAAAGCAAGTGTAATGAGTTTCAAACATTTTTAGTTAAAAGATTGTCAAAGTAAGAAAATTTTGATTCACTAATCTCTTTTAACAACCATTAAGGGCTTGGCTAAACATAGGTTTGAAGTCCCCTTTAACTAGGATATTGCGTCCCATTTGTGACCAAATCATCAAATTTGACGCTCTTTAGGCGCACCACTACGTCAGAAATTTATTCTCTCTCTCTCTCTCTATATATATATATATATGTGTGTGTGTGTGTGTGTGTGTGTGTATGTGAAGTCGCTCGATCGATGAACATCCGAGCGTGTTCTTGACGGAAGGTGATAAACCAAAAGACAAACAATAGTACGAACAATAATCGAATGATTTCGTTGATAAAACCTAACGATTTTAAGCTCGTTACAACTTAACAATCAAGACTCTTGGCAAGGGGAGATCGAGCATGATCTCCCCTCTCATCCGGCAGCACCTAGGCCCCGGGCAGACTCCCTCTCAAAACCCTAACTCTCTACACATTGAAACTGGTATATATAGGCCTCGGCCCATATTAGATGCGACTGGGCCCATTCGTACGATTGGACCATAATTGGACCATGCGTATGGTTCAATCGTACGACTGGACCATGCGTATGGTTTAATCATACGACTGGACCATTCTTATGGTTCAGTCTTGCGAATGCCCCAATCGCATCTCTCAGTCGCACGACCGCTCCATCAGCCTGGCTCAGTCGTACGACTGAGTCTCATTCGCATATGCTCCTGCGAATGACCTAGTTTCATGTGTTTACAACATATCAGGTGTAATACATTAAGCCTAGACTATTCGTCAAGCGACGGACACACTATATATGACAATATATGCTCCAACAATATATATATATATATATATATATGTATATAGAGGAAGGATTCTAAGAAAACCACAATGTTATGAGAAAACTAGAGAAAATCAATGAAATCGGTCGTATAATTTAATAATTTTTTGTCACTACCCTCTATGTATATCTGTGAGTATATATAAATAAGGGTATGGATGAAACAAAAATCGTAGCATTATTTTACATATACGTCATACATAGGTTACGTATACGTAACCATTTTTCATTTGACATAGTGTTACTTATACGTAAAATTCTTCATTCTCGTATGTATACTCAACATATATGCACCAAAGACTTGAATAACATCTTAACAATCAAAATAACAAAAAAGTTTTGAATTATGTTATTGGTTTCCGTGGTTTTCTTTGGTTTTCACATAACTTTTGGTTTTCTCAAGAACTTTCCCCTTATATATATAAACATATATATATATATATATATGTATGTATATATGTGTGTGTGTGTGTTTATATATATATATGTTTATGTGTGTGTGTCTATATATATATATATAGAGAGAGAGAGAGGGAGGTTCCCCTAAAAAATAATTTTTCCCTAAGAATACTAAGAAGTAATCTTAGCCTTCTAATTATCTAATTAAGGGCTAAGATCGGCTAAGATCAAAGTGTGAAAAAAATAAGTAATCAAGGGTAATTTGGGTATTTTATTATATTACCCACAATTGTTGATTTTTTAAAATTTCCCCCTATTTTTTTAAATGCTAATAACTTTTTCATACGACATTATTTTTTTAAATAAATTACACCATAAAATCAAGCATTTTTTTCTCTTTAATTTGAGTATAGTATTACTATAGCTTTTTTACAAAAAAAAAATCAAATTATGTGAAATTGTGCTACATTTTTAACGTTTTTGTGCTGCATTTTATAAAACAGCACAAAGCTGTGCTGCATTTCACAAAACAGCTCAAAGCTGTGCTGTATTTCATAAAACAGCACAAAGCTGTGCTGTATTTCATAAAACAGCACAAAGCTGTGCTGTATTTCATAAAACAGCACAAAGCTGTGCTGTATTTCATAAAACAGCACAAAGCTGTGCTGTATTTCATAAAACAGCACAAAGCTGTGCTGTATTTCAAAAAACAGCACAAAGCTGTTCTGTAGTTCATAAAACAGCACAAAGCTGTATTCAACCTATTTCATACTAATATGGAATTGCTCCTATCCTTGTTTTGGGTGTAAGTATGGTGTTGGAAGACAGCGTCTGCACATTATGTTGCCAAAACAATGTCAACACAGGCATAGACTTAACCTATGAACCTCTTTGCATATCAATAAAATACAATCAAATATACGCACAAATCTTATTTTGTCAAAATAATCATGAATCTCTATAATAAACTGCATCAGAATATCATGAATATTATTTTACTATTCATGAAGAAAAAAGTGACTTGCCAATGATAAAGCTTTAAGATCAGGTCTTTTGGCCTGTCTTCGTTCTTCAACTTCATCCTGCTTCTGCACAAATTTATACATCATATTGTAATGCTCGTGCAAACATCATTAACATGTGAACTGCACAAATAAACATTTATGAATGCATACTGAACTTGTTGTGTACCAAGAGCTTTGATTTCTGCATATCCATCATGATCAAGTATGATGATATGATATATTTAATAAAACAGCACATTGCATTCGAATTTGTGCTGCATTTTGATAAAATACAAAAGGGACTAATGAGTGTGTTTTAGGACCATAATGCCCTTTAATCCTAATTTGAAGAGTGCCACATGTAATCTCCTTATTCCTTCTTAGCCTACTTAAGCAAAACTTATTTCTTAATAGAACCTCTACCTATATATATATATATATATATATATATAGGGGGATCCAATGAAAACCTAGTTATAAATGAAAACCTTGCAAACTAAATCTTAACCATTGATTATGTAGATCAATGGTCATTAATTACTAGTGGCAAGATTGTAATTATTGTGAAGTTTTTAAGACAAGTTTTAATATAAAAGGGCATTTTAGGAAAAACAAAAAATAAATATATTTAACTTTCCATAATTTTCGTTTCTCTTTCCTCTCTCTTAATTGCTCTTTACTTTCCTAATTTTTATTTCTCTCTTTTCTCTCCTAATACAACGATGGTACATATGTGTACCAAATAATGTGAACGGTTGAGTGATGTATGATGAACATTTTTTTTACAGTAATAGAAGTTTATTAAGAGTCTAAAGACTTAATTAAGTTGAAAAATTTGGATAATACAACGACGGTACATATGTGTACATAGGATAATTGTTCAAAAATATTAAAATGTTTTAAAACTTCAATGATACATACCAGTTAATATGCTAAAAAAGCTTTGGTACATATATGTAACAGTTAATATGCTAAAGAAGCTTTGGTACATATATGTAACAGTTAATATGCTAAAGAAGCTTTGGTACATATATGTAACATTTAATAAGTCTTTGTTTGTGTAATGGTGCGATTAGGATTTTGGTTATATGCTAAAGAAGCTTTGGTACATATATGTAACAGTTAATAAACATACGTAAATCATTCATCAAACAACTAATACTAAGGTACATATACGTAACAGTTAAACAAATCATTCATCAACAACTAATACTAAGGTACATATATGTACTTTAGGTTGAACAACAGCGATCTTAACACAAATCATTCAATTCCTTCTCTCTAGCTTTCTCTTCTTCCTTCTTTTTCTGTCAATCAAAAAGAACTCATAATCAATTCTCATAACAACCGAAATCAATCAATCAATCAATCAACTTTGAAAGAACCCTAACAAAATCCAATACCTTGGTCTGCGAAGGACCTCTCGATCTCTCGCCTCTCGGTCTGCGAAGGACCTCTCGATTTCTCGCCTCTCGATCTGCAGCCAGCGACCAAGCACCTCCACAAACGGACTCAAGCAGATCACTTGAGATGATCACGCGACTCAAGCAGATCAACACAACGCAAAAGCAGAGACATCGCACCACTCATCGGCGAATACGCCGCCACCGGAATATTCCTCCGATTCGCCACCACAAACGGCCACATCATAGTTTCATCCGCCACAATCAGCTTCACCGGACCTTCAATCCGATCAAGCACCTCCACAAACGGAGCTTCCATCTTCGTCTGTACGGCGGTGAGGAACGTCACCATGTCGGAGCCACGGTGGAGCTCCGAGGGGATGACGTTGGGGATGGTGGCGAACGTGACGTCACCTTGGTCCAGATCTGGATGGAGAAACCCTAGCCACTCCTCGGTGACGACGATGGTGAAGAGGGTGGTGAGGTTGCGGTGGTTGAATCGGGATTTGAGGGAAGTGCAGAGGTGTAAGAGAGGGTTAATGTGGCCTCTGCCGGGGTAGGGTACTACGACGATGTGTTCGTCATGTTGGTTTCTGTTGATCGGAGGTGTGTTGGTGGTGATCGGAGATGAAGATGAAGATGAAGATGAAGATGAAGAATAAGAAGTTGTGTGTGTTGTTGAGATATTTTGTAGAAAATATGATGCTTTGATATAACAAACTGCAATTGAGAGTGAGAAAATGAAGGGATTTAATCAAATATATAAATACCATAAATATGTTAATTGCAAGATTACAAAAATACCCTTTTTTTATAAAATAAAAATATATATATTAAAAATCTATGATTGGTTGAAAGTGGTTTTCATGGTTTTCAATTATAAATGTGGTTTTCATTTGATCCCTCCTCTCTCTCTCTCTCTCTCTCTCTCTCTATATATATATATATATATATATATATATATATATATATATATATATATATATATATATATATATATATATATATATATATATATATATATAGGGAACGGATCATATGATAACCTGTAAAAATTGCGATAACCCATTAACCCAAATATGTGGCTGTAATTCTGCCACGTTTCATTTCCTTAGATTCCCTTTTGGGGGTAAAATAGGTATTTCACACTTCTTAATCTTCACCAACTTTTACATTCCCCAAGTTTCTACTTTGTACTTTTTGCACACCCATCGCAGGTACCAGTAATCATTTTCTTCTTTTTATTTTTCTATGTAATACCTTTTTCATCCCACCATCCACAAGCAAACCGTCGATCCCTATGGGTTCTCTCTTTCAGTCGTTCATTTCACAAGCATCTTGGTATCTGTTTACTATCTTCCACCTCTTTTACCTTTGTTGATTATCTATTAAAAATCAGTTTACGATACTAATTAAGTTTTTTTTGCAGACAATGGGTGGTGGTGATGGTCAGTTACCTGATTCACCTGTTGAAGAAGACATTCTCGACCCCATGTCTGAAAACGACAACCATGGCGGTCAGTACGATGATACATTTGATATACTTACCGGGAACTCTCCGATCCGCTACCTTGGTTTTGATCGTAGAGGTAAACGTCAACATTATTTGTATCTTCAGTTTTACTCCATTTTTTGATAAGCCAAGTTCAAAGTTTTTAAATGGTTTAGCACCTAACTAATTTTACACTTGTGAACTGTTTACAGTATTATTGTAATAGTGTACACTGATGTAGTTTGCTTTGCAGTACTGATGTAGTGTTGGTATATGTCCAGAAGTAGTCGTTTACAGAATTTCTAAATAGTATGTATTTAAGTTTTAATTGGTTACTCTTACTTTCTCACCTCACATTCATGCCGGTACAGTTGTAATATGTTACACTGATGTACTTTTTCTTACAGTATTCGCTACCTTGGTTTTGATCGTAGAGGTAAACGTCAGCATTATTTTGTATATGTTGGTTTCTGTGTACTTTTTTTATCTTCAGATTTACTCCATTTTTTTTGATGGATTAAGTTCAAAGTTTTCAAACGGTTTAGCACCTAACTAATTTTACGCTTTTGAACTGTTTACAGTATTATTGTAATAGTGTACAGTGATGTAGTATGTTTCTGCAGTACTGATGTAGTGTTGTTATATGTCCACAAGTAGTCGTTTACAGAAGTTCTGAATAGTATGTATTTAACTTTTAATTGGTTACTCTTACTTTCTCACCTCACATTCATGCCAGTACAGCTGAAAGCATCTGGTCCTCAGTAGTTGTGTACTAGTTGTTTTGAAAACAGCTGAGGTAATCAGTACTTTTAAACAACTAAAAGCATCTGTTCATCAGTATTTATCCTTCAGCAGTTTGAAACAGCTGACAACAATTGTTCCTCAGCAACAGCTGATGTGATCAGTCGTTTAAACATCTGAACACAGCTGTTCATCAGTAGTTGTGCATCAGCATTTGTAAACAGTTGATAGCAGCTGTTCATCAGTTATTCCCTGCATCAGTAGTTTCCTCACTATACAGCAGTACCCAATCAAATACAAACCCCCCATTACCCCTCCTACATAAATGAACACCATGCAGCCCAGCTTCTACTAATAACACCATAATGTGTATTTTGCAATAACCAAGCAATAAGAAGACCTTTACACCACCAATAATTCTTTTCCCAAACATAAACAGGATAAAGAAAATATCTGTTGGTCATCCACTTTATAAACACCCTTGTAAAACAAACATTCCACCAAATAAAATCACCACCACAACATAGATCAACAAGAAAAATATAATCCCTCCCCAACCCAACACTGATGGCAAACCCCCTCCCCAACTCACTGTCCTCCTCAATCAGACTAAACCAAATCTCCAAAATCTTATCCCAATTATCACCATAGTTACTCAAACACTTATTAATAAAAAAATTCCATAACTCCCAGATCTCATAATAGCACATCTCACACCTACTGTACTGATGTAGTGTTGTTATATGTCCACAAGTAGTCGTTTACAGAAGTTCTGAATAGTATGTATTTAAGTTTTAATTGGTTACTCTTACTTTCTCACCTCATATTCATGCCAGTACAGTTGTAATATGTTACACTGATGTACTTTTTGTTTACAGTAGGATGTAGTGTTGTTATAAGTCCATAAATACAACCTTACAGAAATGCTCTAGTATTTATTTCTTTTTTAATTGGTTCAATTTTCATTTTAATGCTTTCATGTACTGATCTGATGTTTTTTAACACCAATCCGTACACCGATGTAGTTTTTGCTTACAGTGTTGAAGTATTGTTGCTTACAGAACTGCTGTAGTGTGCATTTATTTTTTAATTGGTTCATTTTTCATTACAATGATTTGATGAAGTAATCTGATGGTTTTTAACACCAATTTAGTTTAAACAGCTGATAGCAATTGTTCATCAGTAGTTTAAACAGCTGAAAGCCTCTAGTCCTCAGTAGTTGTGCATCAGTTGTTTTGAAAACAGATGAGGTAATCAGTACTTTTAAACAACTGAAAGAATCTGTTCATCAGTATTTATCCTTCAGCAGTTTGAAACAGCTAACAACAATTGTTCCTCAGCAATAACTGATGTGATCAGTCGTTTAAACATCTGAACACAGCTGTTCATCAGTAGTTATGCATCAGCATTTGTAAACAGCTGATAGCAGCTGTTCATCAGTTATTCCCTGCATCAGTAGTTTCCTCACTATATAGCAGTACCCAATCAAATACAAACCCTCCATTACCCCTCCTACATAAATGAACACCATGCAGCCCAGCTTCTACTAATAACACCATAATGTGTATTTTGCAATAACCAAGCAATAAGAAGACCTTTACACCACCAATAATTCTTTTCCCAAACATAAACAGGATAAAGAAAATATCTGTTGGTCATCCACTTCATAAACACCCTTGTAAAACAAACATTCCACCAAATAAAATCACCACCACAACATATATCAACAAGAAAAATATAATCCCTCACCAACCCAACACTGATGGCAAACTCCCTCCCCAACTCACTGTCCTCCTCAATCAGACTAAACCAAATCTCCAAAATCTTATCCCAATTATCACCATAGCTACTCAAACACTTATTAATAAAAAAATTCTATAACTCCCTGATCTTATAATAGCACATCTCACACCTACTGTACTGATGTAGTGTTGTTATATGTCCACAAGTAGTCATTTACAGAAGTTCTGAATAGTATGTATTTAAGTTTTAATTGGTTACTCTTACTTTCTCACCTCACATTCATGGCAGTACAGTTGTAATATGTTACACTGATGTACTTTTTGTTTACAGTAGTGATGTAGTGTTGTTATAAGTCCATAAATACAACCTTACAGAAATGTTGTAGTATTTATTTCTTTTTTAATTGGTTCAATTTTCATTTTAATGCTTTCATGTACTGATCTGATGGTTTTTAACACCAATCCGTACACCGATGTAGTATTTTTTTGCTTAAAACAACCATATTTTTTCATAGGTTTCAGCAGTAGTGTAGCATCAACCACATTTGCATGTTGAATTCAATGTAGTAGGACATTGTTTTATGTAATTTTCACTGTTACTATTTATATTGTATCATAAAACCCTTATACAAGTTTATGCAAACTTTACAGTAGCCGTGTAACATTAGGTTACAGTAGTAGTGTAACATTCTGCCTAAGTTACATATGTTGGTCGTGACATAATTACCTAACTTCATTACATTCATATGCATATTTTATTAGTTTTCTTTTTTGCAGTAATGGTCTAAAGCTCCAACGCAGGCCAGCACTTTCAAAGTTATCGATTATAAGGGGCTGATCCGATCAAAGCTTGTCAAGGGGTCAGAGAATTATGTGCGCTATGATTTTCAAGAAACACAAAGGATTGTGTTGTTTTCATTTTTTTAGTTCATCATTTTTGAATATGTAGTGTAGGAATTTTATGCAGTAATATAATGTTACAGTATTGTTAGAGTATAATTGTTATAGTAGTGTAAGAGTATAATTAGTAGTGTAAAGTATGCGTGAATGTATTACTACCGTAATGTTACAATAGTGTTTTCTATTATAATCAATTCTTTTAGTTCATTTTTTTAGTTCATTTTTTTAGTTCATTTTGGATGTATAATCAATTCTTTTAGATCTCTTCTTATGTATCTTTTTTGTTTCGTATTTAATTGTTTTTGTTTCAAATTAGTTTTCTCTATATATTTTCATAAACGTTAAATGTTGGTAGTAAATTAGCATTTTATATTTAAAGAATATATCATATATTATATATTTAAAGAATATATTATTAGTATTATTATTTAATTTGAAAAGTATATATTTAAAGAAAATTATTACATATTTAAAGTAGCAGGTACAGCACATCAGTCAATCTTTTAGACACATCGGTCATTTTTTCAGTAAAATGACAATTTTGCCCTTGAAGGTGCAATGAGGTCCTTTTTTTAATTTTAAATAATCAAATTAATAACAACCATTGGATTATCTTTCTAGTAGGACCAAGACCAATAGGATGTAGTTAATGGGTTATCGCAATTTTGATGGGTTAGCAATTGAACTTCACCCTATATATATATATATATATAACATGGGGTCTCGCACCAACTTTTTAGGAGTTCGTGGGGAAGAACAGGTTCCTTAAAAGGCCCCAGCTAATTAAACACCCTGTCAGGTGTTAAACATACGCCCTTTGACTTTTGTCACGGCCCGTGAAGGGCCTCACGGGCCGTATGGGTTTCAACATTTAATTTTCACACCAACATCTACTCACGGGCCGTGTAATACATAACGGCCCGTAAAATCCCATCCCCACGGACCGTGAACATCTCACATAACGGCCCGTGAGTTCTCTCACGGCCCGTAATTGTCCTTCTGAGAATTTACTTTCCTCGATTTGCGTGCGCTTTTAAATTTTATAATTATGTGACGCGACGTATTATTCCTTGATTTGATTTAAGATTCTATATAAACCGTTATATATATGACTTGTTATATGGTTAGTGAGAAACGAAACAGTTAAAATGTCTTCTCGTGGAGGTAGGAGAAGACGTCAAAATGAGTCATCTTCAAACTCACGAGATATTGTGGAAAGTATTCCTGATCCAATAGATAACCATAATTGGCAGAACGGGAGGAACTGGTCTCAGAATATTATTCACTTTATACGTAACGGTGACTCCCAAACATGTAGAGTGTATTACATGGGTCATTCCGATATTCCGTTACAATTTTGGCGTGAATTACTCGGAAACGTGTCTTTAGGTACAGAGGTATGATTTAAAGTTTTTTTATATATTTTATTTTATTTTAAAATTCTAACAATTAAAAAGTTGTTGTTTTATAGCATGTTCGGGCGTGGACAAATAGACTCACAATATGGAGATACGAAGAAATACGTAGAACCGAAGAGTTGTCGGGTAGTGATCGTTGGACGATTCTCCCATTTGAGTGGTTTAACTTAATATACTCGGGGTCCGTTAATGGTAACGAATATGGAGACGGGAGTGACTGTCTATATCCCGCGTTATGGGAAGTTGATACGGTAATACTGTTTTCATGTTTTACAATAAAAATCATAAATTTATAACCGTGAATTAAATTGTTTTGTAGGTTTACGTACCAATGACTGATGACGAAGAAAATTGGTATCTTTTTAAGATTTCTATGGACTCACTACAAGTTCGTATATATTCTCCATACGAATGCCGACCAAATACGTGTGATGATTCATGGTGCATTCATCGTAATGCGCGAACGATTTTCGTACAATTCGAATCGTACTTTTTACATTTTCTGTCACGTATACAATATTGGCAGCACTCCGGACAAGAAGAAATCGAAGAACTGGTGGTATCGGGTGAAACCGTTTGGCCCCCTAACGCCGGTCATATTGGTCGAGATTCGGGAGTTGTAATTTGTATGTTATTGCGTAGGTTGGTTCAAAATAGATCTTTAGAGTGGCAAGAGGTTAGCTTACAGGATGCTTGCTTTAGATTCCGAAGATTTATGGCAGACGAACTGTATTCTAGACGTGTAATGTAGAACAGTAATGAAATATTTTATTAAAACATAAACGTTTATTAGTACACTTTTTTAAAAACGATAAACCGTTATTATCACACAAAAATAAAACACATAATTTTTAATCTTCTTGATCTTTATAAAAGATCCAAGCCGCAAAATGGTTGAAGGAAATTCCAAATTTCTCCCGATATCTTTCTTGAGTTCTTGTTATAATATCCGTATCATTCCATAACATATTTCGATTGTTGTAAACGTCTTTGTAGAGCTGGTGAAATTTCGTGACCTTCCTTCTCAAGTCAGACCACTTGTTGCTAAGTTCATGAGTGGTGCGATATTCTTCACGTTCGAGAATTTGATGAAAACGAGTTGAAACCCGGTTCCAAAATATTGAATTTGGCGGGATAGTACCTGAATTTTCGATACAAGATCTTACTAAAGTCACCTCCTCTTCATCCGTCCACGGATTTTGATCACTTGTAGCACTCATGTTTTGGGTATTGAGTAAATTTGTGTGAATTGTTTGTGTCAAGCGGCTGAATTTATAGACTTAAAGAAGTTTTATACGGCCCGTGAGGGTCTTTACGGGCCGTGACAATGTCCCCATACGGCCGTGTAGTGTAAACGATCTGTTTTTAAAAACTACAAAGCATAACGGGCCGTGACAACAGTCACGGGCCGTATGATAAATTGGTAACGGGCCGTGAGACCCTTCACGACCGTGAGGTCCGATAATATATAGGACCTCACGGCCCATTTGTTCATTTACGCCCCCAAAACACACATACGATTTACTCCGTCACGACCTCCGTATTTTCATCATTTTCATACATCCGACTCCTTACTACAGTACGTATTCAAATCCGTATTTTATTTTTGTGTATTTTTCGTTTAAATATATTAAAATTATATTTAAAAAAACTGGAAAATTGAAATGTTTTGGGGGTTACGGGCCGTGAAGGGTCGTCACGGGCCGTAACCTTTTGAATTTTCAAAGGGTTACGAGCCGTGACCCTCCTTTACGGGCCGTAATCCTTTGAAACTTCAGTGGGTTACGGGCCGTGAGAGACCTTCACGGGCCGTAACCCTTTTTTTTTCTGGTGAATTTATTATTATTTTTTTTTTCAGATTATGCCGCCCCGCAAACGTAAACGTCCGGAGACTGAGCCCAAGGGTCAGGGTGACTTTCTGGACCCACACCCTGATCTTCGTTTTCCGAGGGAGACCCAGCCACGGCAAAAGCTGTGGAAGCTGATTGGACGTCCCCTGAAGGGGACACGCACCATCGACTGGGACGTGCTGGAGGAGGTCGGAGACATATCACGTGCCCAGGATATCATCGGGCTGGACGGAGAGACGCCGTGGAGGCGGATGTTTGATTTGGGATCGAGGAGGGGCTACCGGGAGCTGACGTTGCAGTTTTTGTGTGCGTTTCTGTTCACTCCCGCCTCTGAGGATCAGGACCCCCGCCAGCACATAGCGGTTCGATTTATGCTGGGGACCGGTAGGTACGAGTTCACCCTCGCCCAGTGGGCGGTGACTCTTGGGTTTTACACCCACGAGGAGACGGAGGATCCTCGTTTTTATTCTGACGAGGTCCAGTCGGAGCCGGCTCCTTTGGTCGGATGGTGGCCGACCATTTCCGACCAGCCGTGGGAGGGCGCCATTAGGGCGACCTCCATTAGGGATCCTTTGCACCGGTATCTACACCGGTGCATTGCCGGCACCATTGCCGGCAGAGACCAGAGCATGGAGCAGGTGTCGCTCCTTGACTTATTTTTTCCGAGGGCCTTGCTTTCACCTAGACGGGTGAATCTAGCTCACTGCATGGCCGCCTATTTTTTGAGCGTCATTCAGGGCAAGGTAAAAAAATATTTCTACTAATTGTTAAGAAATAAGTATTATCTATTATGCGATTCATAATTATGCCTATTGTTTGATTGTTTTGCAGATGGATAGCCCGATTGTTTACGGCTCGTACATCACCGTCATTGCCTCGCGCTTAGGGTTGTTTACGGACGCCCTAATTGCGAGGCAGACTACGGACACGCCGCCTCGGATTTTGGGTCGACAGACCGTCATGGCCATGGGGATTGCCGCCAAATTTGGCGACGACCTCCGATGGTCCACTGACGGTGGTCAGACCGTCTGGCAGCCGGTGCCGGACGTTGGTGAGGAGGAGGAGCAGCCGGCGCCGCAGCAGCAGCCGCAGCCCCAGCCACACGCCGGACCACCCGTCCTGCCGCCTGTTCCCAGGACCATCATTCGGCAGATTCCGCCGACGGGGGAGTTAATGGCGGAGGAACTTGATGTGTGTAAAGTATATGTATTTTAAATAAGGATTTTTCACACAATTTGGGTTTTAATTTAAGAAACGATTATCACTCTTAAACCGACTACACACAATAGGCAAGTGCACCTATCGCATAATAGTATAGTTCTAGGTAAGAACCGAGTATCGATTCGTGGACACAATGGCTCCCAATACTAAATCATCATCACTATTTAACCGATCAATTGAGTTTGGATTTGTGAGTATTATAGTTAACTAAAATGATTAACAAATTAAACTAGTAAATTAAGAAAGTAAAGATGATGATACACAATCAATTAAATATATCACTTGGACTTTGATTCCACTTAGCATAGAATTAACAACTAGCACAAATTCGAGGTGAGACCATTTCTTACACATGAAACATGGAAGTAGCCTAAACCCCCGTCAAGGATATCTAAACATATAACCATTCGGAAAGCTAGAACGATAAACACACAATAGCCACCTAAAGTTATGCCATGAAGAACTAATGATATAATTATGTTGATGTTAAAGATGAATTAGACTCCCGTTAGGGTTACCTAATTCCACAAATCTTTGGAAAGTTAACACGATAAACACATGATAACCACCTAAACTTGGAAAAAAATAGATAAAACTATAATTACTCTTCAACTCATAAACTTCATACCACGATTACAAAACAATTCATAACCAATGACAAGAGATATTTATGACATACACTATGGTTTTCTCAAACATAAGCATAAGGATGCACATTTAACCATTCTACTAAATCTTCAACCTTCATTCACCATTCCTAGTCAAATGTCACAAGATTACATACAAAATATGCAATTATATGCATAAGTCTTGCAAGAACATGAAGTTTTCCAACATAACATGCTTACAACACCCACAAGGTTGAACATTTCATCAAATTAGAACAAACACACACAATCATTGAAGAATAATCAAATTTCATCATAGCATAAACATAAACATCACCAAGAATCATGTACAAGTTGTTAAATCATGCTAAGTTTCGTCTAATCCAAGTGATAATAAAGTTTAGCCCATAAGGCTTACAAAAGACACACCCAAACTCAAGAACATGGAAGAACTCATAGTAGATCTAGAGAAATTCAAACCAATTTTGAGGGGAAATGGGTGGATGATGTTAGATTCTTCTTGAAAGTGTGAAATCTTCAATCTTGACCTTCAAATCTTCCAAAAACTCTTGAGAAATGTTCAAAGACACCTAAAGGGTTTTGAGAGGCTAGGGTTTTGAAAGAGATGAAAGTTTTTTTGGAAATGAGGTGTACTAGGGTTATAAACCCGTTTTCTGCCCGAATATGGCCATATCTGAAGTGATATGACCATATTCAGCATCAAAAAGGGGCTATTTGAGATTTGACAGCTTATATGGCCATATTCAGCTGAATATGGTCATATCAGGAGCATTTTTCCTCTTGAACCTCTTCAAATCTTGGACTTTCTTCACAAAAATCACCGAGCTTCATCCGAAACCTACAAGATTCAAATAAAACACAAATAAGTGTCTAAATATTGAATTTTGTAACAAAAATGACTTAAAATGCAAAGAAATACATATTAAAAACATGTATATTTATTATCATATCAAACATCCCCACACTTGAACTTTGCTTGTCCTCAAGCAAACTCTCATGCAACCATTTAACAAAAGAAATCCCATTGACATAAAAGATGGTGAGAGACAAACCATTTGTTACATGAAGATCCAAACTCATAATTGACTATCAAACATGGCACACTCATAAGAAGAAACCGAGTGTTTTAAGCTTGCTCTTTCAGAAATGTTCAAATGAGCATCACATGCCTACGAAGTTTCTTTTATGCATGAGTATAAACTGCTCACAAAAATCACTCAACACTCGGTTATTTGTATGTATAAGTGTATAAGTGAATCACTCAATGCCAACCAATGATACAAACATAGTAATAAGCTTGCAAAGGGGTCAAATCTCCACCAATTAACATAAGAGAATGCATAAAACAAGAGGACTTTTAACGGGTTGTAACGGGGCTTGGGTAAAAAAGGTATGGAATTTTTGGTAAAAGTGGTTAAACGGATAAAAATTCCGGAGGTCTAGATGCTAAGTATGAAATATTACGCTAATATGTACACACGATTTAATATAACTAAACTAGTACAAATCTACTAAACGTGAGATATGCATGAAAATTGTTCTTTCGTATGCATCAAATAACTCACATTTATTTATTCCTATTCTAGACAACATAATATAACATTTTTCTCAGTTTTTTTTTCTCTTTTTTTTTATTTTTCTTTTTCTCTTTTTTTTTTATTTTTCTTTTTCTCTTTTTTTCTTTTTTCTTTTTTTTTTTTTTGAACAATGGACGTCTAATTAAAACTAGTAAGCATTAAACAAATTCGATGCCAAAATTTAGACAACTAGAAATAACCGGAATTTTATCACAAGGGTTAAAAGATAAAAATGACTAATTTGGCTAAGTAGCTAATGATGTGGGTAATAACAAAGAAAAATGGAAAATGGTTCAACATGGTGACTAATGGTAATAATTGGGTGAAATGTAAGAGAAAGAAAAAAATGGCTTATAAGGTGGGTATTCCTAATGCCTCTGTCATTTTCATGCAAAAACTCAGTTTATGGTCTTGAAATGCATATTCTAAGCAAATTCTCACGTGGATGCACATTTGGCACACTCAAGAATCAACAAACATGTAAGCAAACACTAAATCATATGATTTCATGTAATAGAGGCACAAATAAGCTTACGGAAATGGAGGGATAAAGGTAAAGTTCAAACTCATGCATAAATATCACATTTTCAACTTGCAATGCTCACTGAACATCTGAACATTTTATCATAATGCACTTGGTTTCTCTTAGTTCTGTGATGTTAACAATTCAATCATGGTTTAAGATCTAAAAAAAATATAAATGGATGTCATTTATTCAACTTTTTGAAAAATTTTTGTCAAAAATGGGATTGTTTTAAGGTGCAATGAGATATACGTAAAAGACTTGCAAAAGTTCACAAAAACCCAAACATCCCCACACTTGAAACATACATTGTCCTCAATGTATCAATACATGCAATGTAATGTAAGAAACAAATGGGGAGAGGGGGGGGGATAGAAGGTGAAACAGAAAACTCCCCTGAAGAAATCCAAGAAAAGAGGCCCAACAAAATCTCAAGCGTCCGCTAAGCAAATCATCACTCTCAAGATTCCACGAAAACTAGCAATAACAACATTACAAGAACAAAGCAATAAGTTTAGCAAGACAAAGGAGAAAAAACAACATAAATAAACAGTACATAAAGTAAACGAACATAAGGAAATGACAACACAAATACGTTATGAGTTTGTACAACCAAAATACCAAAAAGTACAACTCAAACGCAAAAGGAACCACAAAAGAAGATGTGAGGTCGTCAGACTAGTCCTCCATCACATCTGCATCATCTGATGGACCATGCTGCTGCTCTGTTTGCTCGGGCGGTGGAGGTTGGGAAGGTGGTATAGGAAAAGGAAGAGGAGGAAGACCAAACTCATTTTCAGCAGCCCACTTTGTTATAACCTGCATTATCCAATGCACCCCGGCACGAATGTGAGCTAAATCAGAAGAGTTATCAACAGGCGGTGGCGGAGATGGTGTTGTGGCTCCGTCACCATCAATAAGTGCTATCGGATGAGTCTCTGCATTCGCAATGCAAGTTGATGTGCCTATCTCCATATTCGGGGGAAACCATCTTTTCTCTTCAGACTCTAACCAATACCATCCATCTGCTGAGTCATATGCAGCGAGTCTCATATTGATCAGCATTGATTTATTGATGAGCTTCGTTTGATGAGAACAAGAAATTCCAACGAGGCTATCAGCGTCCAACAGATGAAGAGATGAAGCCAGTTGAGTGATGAACGCTCCTCCACAGATTGGGCTACTATGCTTTCTACCGGAACATTTGGAGAAAAACATAGCGAGTGCGTAGGCCAAGTTACATGGCTGCTTCCGAATAAGGCAATATAGAAAAAACATGTCATTTTCAGTGACAACACCCGTGCTTGAGCCTCGTCCAGAAATATTGCCCGAAAGTGCTCGATGAAAGTAGCGATGAAGGGGGTCTCGCATTTGGGTGCTTTTACTTGATGTAGAATTGTATTCTCCCGAACCAATCTCAGCCCATAACGCGACTAGGTTATCAGTTGATGTCGACTTCAAACCCTGTTTAAAGATATTCCTACTAGTCTCATTACGGGTGTAAAGACCCATCATCACTCCGAGATCTGCCACAGACATTGTATGTTTGCGACCACCAAGTTGGAATTGAATGCCATTTGCGTCCTTAAGATTTTTGATCTTACGATCAAACTGATAGGTCGAACAAAATTCCAATACAAGCACGCGGTATTGATGATGTTTGATATCAAACAAACGTTTCCAAGGACGGGAGAGGAGTGCATTAACGCGGTTGGTTTCACCCAAAGCATCCAAAGCTTTCCAATCGATAGTGTGACCCGCTATTAGTTCCTTGTTTTGAATGGTGAGAAGTTTCTTCGCGGCCTGACTGCCACTTTCAAAACGAAGGAACGGATGAAGATCATCATTGGCCATGACCTGCAAAAGAAATACAATATGTCAATTTTGATTCTTGTAAAAGAATTAAAACAAACATGATAGAAATATGAAAACAAAGTTAACATATTTTGACATGTTAATGCCTAACCATTGCAAGAAACCAAATCAACTTTCGATCACACTAAATCATATTGTTTAAGCAAAAATTAATTGAAGGCAGTTATAGTATAAAAACAACATCCCACAACCTAAAGCCCAAAATCATAAAGAACAACACATAAATTAACCACCATTGACCATTAACGTCATGGTTTTTTTTTTTTCTTATATTAGCAACTAAGCACAAAAAAAAAAAAAAAAAAAACTCTCTATACTTAAAACTAATATAAATTTCAGCTTCATTTCCCCTAAAAAATCAATAAGACATAAATAACCTAACTTGTTCTCTACCCTAAGAATAATAATAATAACAAAACTAACAATAATAACAATAAAATGAAATGAAGATCACAGAACCATACCCAAACAAGCCACAAAAGTGAAAAACAAAAGAGAAAGAGGTGGGTTGCTATGATGGTGTAGCAGGTGGCTGTGGTTGTTCGCGGTTGGGGATGGGGGCTGCGGTCAGGTGGTGTTGGGGCTTCGGTAGTGGTGGGGCTGCGGTGGTCACGGTTGTGGTGGTTGTAGGGCGACGGGGGAAAGGGGGTCGGGAGGTGGTGGTCGCGAAGGCTGCAGCAGGAGGTGGAGTGGTGTTCGCGCGGTTGGTGGAGGTGGACATGGCGATGTAGAAGAAGGTGGGTAGGAGGGTTGACGGGGCTGCGGTGGAGATGGGGTGCCGGCGGTGGTTCAGGTCACCGGTGAGAAGAGGGGAGAGGGATCGGGAAGGGGGGGGGCTGTGGAGTGTGGTGATGAAATGGGGAAAGAAATCTCAAAGGGTTTTGTTTTGTAGTTTGTTTTGAATTTTTTTTTTTACCCTCTTTTTTTTTTCCAGCCAATATGAGCATATCCGTCTGAATATGAGCATATCAGTAAGCTTTTTTTTTTCAACTTCATCTTATATTGACTCAGTTAATATGGACATATTTATTTGAATATGGTTATATTAATCATCATTTTTCAAAAACTTTCCTTAACTTAGAATACCTTTATATTACATCCCAAAAATCATTTTGCTTGACACGTTTTCGTTATAAATAGCGTAAGACACACCCGATGACGTTGACATCTTCGGTTTTTTTTTTTTTTTTTTTTAATAAAATAAAATAAGAACTAATTAAAGTAAACTAATTAAGAAAATATGTAAAAACAAAAGGATACGGATGATTTTCAAAATCTCGGGTTTTCTCCCGCAAGTGCTTTGTTTATTTACGAGTCATTAGCTCGACTCGACCCCGCATTCACTTGTCCTTGGGGTGGAGTTCCATGACGTCAAACTCCTTCTCATCTCTCAGGCCTTCAATGTAATGCTTTAAACGATGACCATTAACCTTGAAAACCCTTCCGTCCGAATGTTCAACTTCAACGGTGCCATACGAGAATACTTGCTTCATGATATAAGGACCCGTCCATCTTGATTTTAATTTACCGGGAAACAAGCGAAGTCTTGAATTATAAAGCAATACACGATCCCCCACTTGGAATTGTTTGTTGTTCTTCAATTGGTTGTCATGTAATTTTTTCGTCCTTTCTTTGTAGATTGAGGAATTTTCGTATGCTTGATTCCTCAACTCTTCAAGTTCATGGACTTGCAAAAACCTATTTTCACCTGCATCTTTCAAATCAAGATTAACGGCCTTCAAGGCCCAATAAGCTTTGTGTTCGAGTTCAACGGGAAGGTGACAAGACTTTCCATAAACCAACTTAAATGGTGTGGTGCCAATTGGAGTTTTGTAAGCGGTTCGGAAAGCCCATAGAGCATCATCTAACTTATCCGCCCAATCCTTTCGGTTTTGCCCAACCGTTCGTTCCAAGATTCGTTTAAGACCTCTATTAGTGACCTCAACTTGACCACTTGTTTGTGGGTGGTAAGATGTTGAAAAACGATGTTTAACCCCATAACGAGTTAACGCTTTTTCAAGTTGATTATTACAAAAATGAGTGCCACGATCACTAATTAGAGCCTTAGGGGCACCAAATCGAGAGAAAAGCTTTTTCAGAAATTTCACCACTACCCTAGCATCATTTGTAGGCAAGGCTTGCGCCTCGGCCCACTTAGATACGTAGTCAACGGCTACTAAAATGTATTTGTGACCATGTGATGAAGGGAATGGTCCCATGAAGTCGATGCCCCAAACATCGAATACCTCGCATACTTGTATGCTATTTTGGGGCATCTCATCACGTGAAGAGATGTTACCTGCGCGTTGGCAAGCATCACATGCTTTAACCAACATTTGTGCATCCTTGAATATGGTAGGCCAATAAAAACCAGAATCAAAGACTTTCTTAGCGGTGAAATTTGCTCCATGATGACCACCGGTGGGTCCTTCATGACAATGGCGAAGTGTGCTCATTGCCTCGATTCCGTGCACACATCTTCTCACCACTTGATCCGCGCAAACTCGAAAAAGATATGGATCTTCCCAAAAGTAGTACTTAACATCAGACATGAATTTTCTTTTTGTTGATAAGTCATACCTTTCACGAGAACTCCACCTGCAAGATAGTTAGCAAGATCTGCGAACCAAGGGAATTCTTCTTCAATCGCCTGAACCTGTAAAAGAAACTCATGAGGGAAATTGTCATTTATGTTGGATTCCCTTAGTTCTTCCATGGATGGGTTCTCAAGGCGTGAGAGGTGATCTGCTGCTACGTTTTCAGCTCCTTTCTTGTCTCGGATCTCTATATCAAATTCTTGTAAAAGCAAAATCCACCTGATCAACCGTGGTTTTGCATCTTGCTTTCCAAATAGATATCTAAGAGCTGCATGATCAGTGTAAACAATGGTTTTAGATAAAACAAGATATGAACGAAACTTATCAAAAGCATATACTACAGCAAGTAATTCCTTTTCAGTGGTAGTGTAATTTTCTTGTGCATCATTCAATGTTTTGCGTGCGTAGTATATGGGATGAAAATGCTTGTCCTTTCTTTGCCCTAAAACCGCACCGACTGCATAGTCGCTTGCATCACACATCAACTCAAATGGAAGAGTCCAATCAGGAGCTACCATTATAGGGGCGTTTATCAGTTTTTCTTTTAAAAAGTTGAATGCATTTAAGCATTCCTCATTGAAAACAAATGGGACATCTTTTTCAAGAAGTTGTGTCATAGGCCTTGCAATTTTTGAAAAATCTTTAATAAAACGTCTATAAAATCCCGCATGACCTAGAAAACTTCTTATTGCTTTTACAGAAGTAGGTGGTGGTAATTTTGAAATTGTTTCAACTTTTGCTCTATCTACTTCTAAACCAACATTTGAAATTTTATGTCCTAACACAATGCCTTCTTTCACCATAAAATGGCATTTCTCCCAATTTAATACCAAGTTGGACTCTTCACATCTCGCGAGCATTTTCTTCAAATTGCTTAAACAATTATCAAAAGAACATCCAAAAACTGAGAAGTCATCCATGAACACTTCCATGGAGTCTTCGATCATATCATGAAATATGGCCACCATACACCTTTGAAACGTGGCCGGAGCATTACACAATCCAAATGGCATTCGCCGATAAGCAAATGTGCCATAAGGACATGTGAATGTGGTCTTCTCTTGATCATCGGGTGCAATCGGGATTTGGAAGTAACCTGAAAAACCATCAAGAAAGCAATAAAACATATTCCCAGATAACCTTTCTAACATCTGATCAATAAAAGGAAGAGGGAAATGGTCCTTTCTCGTTGCATCGTTAAGTTTGCGATAATCAATGCAAACCCTCCAACCTGTGATGGTCCTTGTGGGTATTAATTCATTCTTTTCATTGGTTACCACCGTCATACCTCCTTTCTTTGGTACCACTTGTACCGGACTCACCCATGCAGAATCTGAGATTGGGTAAATCAAACCTGCATCAAGAAGTTTGATTACTTCCTTTTTAACCACTTCTTGCATATTAGGGTTGAGGCGACGTTGATGTTGGACAACTGGCTTGTAATCATCTTCCATTAAAATTTTATGAGTACAAAAAGATGGATTTATTCCTTTTATATCCATAATCTTCCAAGCCATAGCTTTCTTATGCATCTTCAAGACGTTTAAAAGTTTGACTTTTTCATCACCTGTCAAACCAGAAGCAATAATAACGGGTAATTTGGAGTCATCATCAAGATAGGCATACTCAAGATGAGCGGGTAGCTCCTTGAGTTCCAATGATGGTGGTTCTTCAATTGATGACTTTGCTTTTGGTTCCTTCTCTCGATCAACCACTTCAAGAACTTCATGAACTTCCACATCAGAGGATGGTTCATCCGCTGACATACAAGTTAGCTCGCCACAAATCTGGTTAGCTTGATCGGCATCAAGCTTTTCATCATCAAACAACTGTGTTTCCAAAACATCATGTTCAACCATTTCCTGCACACAATCATCCACATGGCAATCAATAGTATCAACAAAATAAAGTGTATCATCATGGATTTGAGAATGTTGCATGGAATCCTTTATCTTAAAAACCACCTCTTCTTCATCTACGCGAAGGGTCAATTTACCTTCAAACACATCTACTAAGGCTCTAGATGTAGCTAAAAAGGGGCGACCAAGAATGAGAGGTACGTTCTTGTCTTCATCCATATCAAGGATTACAAAATCTACAGGAAACACAAACTTACCAATTCTTACCAACATATTCTCAACTATACCTCTCGGGTATTTCACCGAGCGATCGGCAAGTTGAATGCTCATACGTGTTGGTTGTGGTTCTCCTAGGTCTAGCCTTTCAAACATGGAATATGGCATCAAGTTGATGCTAGCACCTAGGTCAGCTAGAGCATTATTTACAGTCAAACTACCAATCAAGCAAGGAAGTGTGAAACTTCCCGGGTCTTTCATTTTCTGTGGTAGCTTATTTTGAAGCACCGCTGAGCATTCTTCATTTAGAACCACATGTGAAAGTTCCTCAAGCTTCTGTTTATTTGTTAGAAGATCTTTGAGAAATTTGGCATACTTGGGCATCTGTGACAAAGCTTCAACAAACGGTAAGTTTATATGTAATTGTTTAAATAGGTCAAGAAATTTACCGTATTGTTGGTCCATCTTTTCTTTCTTCAAACGCCCCGGGTATGGAATAGTGGGCTTGTACACTTTCAATGGTTCTTTGACTTGTGCTGTACTTTCTGGGCCTCGCCTAGTGTTAGGCACCTCGTCTTGAACCTCGACTTCTACCTTTTCAACCACTGGCTTAGATGTGGAAATCGTCTCAATCTCTTTAGTGGTTTTACCACTCCTTAAAGTAATTGCTTTACAATCTCCTCGTGGATTTGCTTCGGTGTTACTCGGGAGTTTACCCTTCTCCCTCTCGGCTAGCAAACTAGCCATTTGACCCATTTGATTCTCAATACCCCGAATCGCCGAACCTTGACTTCTTAATTCATCCGAAAATTGTTGTTGTCGAACTTCGGCTTGATCATGACGAGCTTCAGATTTTTGATGACGGGATTCGGCAGTGGACAAGAATTGTGCCATCATCTCTTCCAAATTTGATCTTTTCTCGGGTTGCGAACCACTACTTGAACCTTGATTTTGGTATTGATTTTGTTTTTGAGGTCGAGAGTGATCTTGGTGTTGTGGTTGAAATGATTGTTGGATTTGTTGGAATGGTGGTCTTTGTTGAAAACCCGGAGGTTGGTTGCTTCCACTTGCCTTCCAACTAAAATTGGGATGATTCTTCCAACCTGGGTTATAAGTGTTACTGTACGGATTGTTTTGAGATCGATATTGGTTACTCATGAAATCCACTTGTTCATTCACATTGTAGACAACTCCATGATGACAATCGGAGCTCATATGCGCACCACCACACAAATGACAACTTGCTTGCACTTGGTTCAATTGCATTTGATTAATTCTTTTAGCCATTGTTTCCATTTGTGCAGCTAGAGATGTGTAGTCGTCTACATGGTGAACCCCTTGTCTTGATGGTCTACTTCGTGAAGATGGCCCTTGATAAGTGTTCATTGCCAATTGTTCAAGTATGGCATACCCCTCCGTAGGGGTTTTCATGGCTAAAGATCCTCCAGCTATAGCATCGACTATTTGGCGATCTTGTGGATACAACCCGTTGTAAAAGGTAGTAACTTGCATCCACTCATCCAACCCGTGATGTGGACATTTCCTCATCATCTCCTTATATCGTTCCCAAGCTTCATAAAGTGATTCTCCTTCATCCTGCATAAAAGAAGTGATATTATTCCTCAATCTTGCAGTTTTAGATGGTGGAAAATATCTAAATAAAAATTTTTGAGCAAGATCCTCCCAAGTGGTTATAGAACCAGCAGGAAGTGAGTTTAACCAAGCCTTTGCTCGATCACGAAGGGAGAATGGGAAAAGCCTAAGCTTGCTTGCATCATCGGACAATCCGTTCGTCTTGAACGTATCACAAATTTCCAAAAAGTTTGCTATATGAGCATTCGGGTCTTCCTCTGATAAACCATAAAATTGAACATTGTTTTGAATCATTTGAATCATTTGTGGTCGAATTTCAAAGTTATTGGCTTCAACTGCCGGTCTGACAATACTTGATGCCAAACCACCCAACGATGGTCTTGCATAATCATAGATGGTTCTCTGTTCATTGTTTCGATTCCCCATGTCTTCCGAGTTTGTGTCCTCGGAATTGTCTTCTTCTTCGGTGTCGGTTTCCTCGGTAATTTGTGCACGAGTAGCTTCACTATCGATTTCCTTAGCTATTTGTATAGATTTTGCCCTTAAGTTTCTTCTCTTAAGTAATTTCTCCGGATTTGAATATGGTTCAATCAGGTCCTCGACAGGTGAAGATGTGGACATAAGCTTCCTGATAACACAACACAATACCAAGCACCGTAAAAAGGGACAAAAGATAAACACTAGTAAAATGTAAAAATGCAAAAATAAAATATACACAAATGGTTAAAGTAGCAACTTCGATCTTTCTTGAAATCACCGTGTCCCCGGCAACGGCGCCAAAAACTTGATGTGTGTAAAGTATATGTATTTTAAATAAGGATTTTTCACACAATTTGGGTTTTAATTTAAGAAACGATTATCACTCTTAAACCGACTACACACAATAGGCAAGTGCACCTATCGCATAATAGTATAGTTCTAGGTAAGAACCGAGTATCGATCCGTGGACACAATGGCTCCCAATACTAAATCATCATCACTATTTAACCGATCAATTGAGTTTGGATTTGTGAGTATTATAGTTAACTAAAATGATTAACAAATTAAACTAGTAAATTAAGAAAGTAAAGATGATGATACACAATCAATTAAATATATCACTTGGACTTTGATTCCACTTAGCATAGAATTAACAACTAGCACAAATTCGAGGTGAGACCATTTCTTACACATGAAACATGGAAGTAGCCTAAACCCCCGTCAAGGATATCTAAACATATAACCATTCGGAAAGCTAGAACGATAAACACACAATAGCCACCTAAAGTTATGCCATGAAGAACTAATGATATAATTATGTTGATGTTAAAGATGAATTAGACTCCCGTTAGGGTTACCTAATTCCACAAATCTTTGGAAAGTTAACACGATAAACACATGATAACCACCTAAACTTGGAAAAAAATAGATAAAACTATAATTACTCTTCAACTCATAAACTTCATACCACGATTACAAAACAATTCATAACCAATGACAAGAGATATTTATGACATACACTATGGTTTTCTCAAACATAAGCATAAGGATGCACATTTAACCATTCTACTAAATCTTCAACCTTCATTCACCATTCCTAGTCAAATGTCACAAGATTACATACAAAATATGCAATTATATGCATAAGTCTTGCAAGAACATGAAGTTTTCCAACATAACATGCTTACAACACCCACAAGGTTGAACATTTCATCAAATTAGAACAAACACACACAATCATTGAAGAATAATCAAATTTCATCATAGCATAAACATAAACATCACCAAGAATCATGTACAAGTTGTTAAATCATGCTAAGTTTCGTCTAATCCAAGTGATAATAAGAGTTTAGCCCATAAGGCTTACAAAAGACACACCCAAACTCAAGAACATGGAAGAACTCATAGTAGATCTAGAGAAATTCAAACCAATTTTGAGGGGAAATGGGTGGATGATGTTAGATTCTTCTTGAAAGTGTGAAATCTTCAATCTTGACCTTCAAATCTTCCAAAAACTCTTGAGAAATGTTCAAAGACACCTAAAGGGTTTTGAGAGGCTAGGGTTTTGAAAGAGATGAAAGTTTTTTTGGAAATGAGGTGTACTAGGGTTATAAACCCGTTTTCTGCCCGAATATGGCCATATCTGAAGTGATATGACCATATTCAGCATCAAAAAGGGGCTATTTGAGATTTGACAGCTTATATGGCCATATTCAGCTGAATATGGTCATATCAGGAGCATTTTTCCTCTTGAACCTCTTCAAATCTTGGACTTTCTTCACAAAAATCACCGAGCTTCATCCGAAACCTACAAGATTCAAATAAAACACAAATAAGTGTCTAAATATTGAATTTTGTAACAAAAATGACTTAAAATGCAAAGAAATACATATTAAAAACATGTATATTTATTATCATATCAGCACTACATTTGTTGCGCCAGTCCCAGGCCTTGCTACTATAGACGGCGGATGCGTGCAGCATTTTTGCTGCTAGCCAGGGTATCGACCTCCCCCTCGGCCGGAGTTGCCTCCGTTGTCAGACGACCTGCGGGTGATGACGAGGAGGCTGCTGGTGGTGGTGATGCGGAGGATGCTGGTGGTGGTGATGCTCGTGGTGGTCATGACGCATAGATAGTAGGATTTTATTGTTTTATTTACCTTTCATGTAAAAAAATTGAAAAATTATGTTTATATATTATGAGTTATTTTGGATGACGTTTAAATGTTTAATTATATGTTTACAATTGGTTGTGCTTGTGGAGGACTGAAAAACATACTTGAATCTCAACATATATTATGCATCTCATATCATTAACATTCCTACACACCTTTTATGCTAACCAAATGCCCAGCTCATATAAACAAAATTCAAAGGTTGAAGAAAAATTCGATAATCTTCTTATTGCTTTTTCTTTGGAAAACAAAAGAATTGATTACATGTTTACAATTCAACAACAATAAAGAATTGAATAAATAATAGATTACATGTTTACAATTCAACAACAATAAAGAATTGAATAAATAAAGAATTGAAAGAATTAATAAATGTGTAAACTATACTAAATCTACATGTTCAACCGGGTCTACGGGCCTTAGTTCAAGATATTTTTGAATTCGACTTCCGTATATAGCCTCCCAATCATTGGCGTTTTCTGTTTTGTACAAATGCCAATATTTGCTCGGAACAGGCATTGGATAGTCACCCACTAATCGAATTCTAATGAAATGGCAATCTTGAACATAAGCAATTGAAATTATATGATGTTCACTGATATCACGAGGAGATAACCAGAACGGGAAAAAAGTAGCGGAGTTGCCGATCGATATAAAAATTATAACCACTCGAAACCTGTTAGCAATAAGGATTGTAGCAGGTGGCACTGTCATCCAATTTTTGTGTGGAGCCGCACCTAACCCGTTCCAGTTTAATGATTCCCTTATTTCGTTTATATCAGGAAACATCGCAGCGTACCTATGTCTGTTTTCATCCAACTCGGATATAAGTTCCGTACGTATAAAACGCCAGTGATTTTCACCATATCCCAGTGCGAGTGCTATAGCACGAAAACCACAATTGCCGTCCGCTAAAACATCATCCGCACCTGAAATATACGGGAAAAAGAATGATGGAATCCAGCGGTTAAACCGGAAAAAATTGTTTTTATCTTCGTCGCCCGGGATATATGAAAACTTGGAACTCTGTTGAGATAATCCATCTTTGGCTCTTGATTTTTAAGACATCGATTGACTGCGCTGCAAAGGCCCTTGTTTTGACTTCACCACCGAACTTGAATATGTTGGCGGACCTTCAAAATTTTCTCTCGGTTGAACATATGAACTATGTCTGGGGGCGTCTAATATTGTTTCTTTTTGCTTATCTTTTTTGGACGACCCGTGTATTTGTTTGGACTTTAGGAGGTTTTTTATCCGTTTTTGAAGGAGTAACGAAAGATTTGAAAATATTAATCAAAGATCTTTTCACATTTTCGGGTTGGACAAGTAAATGTTTTGTCACCATCTCCATCTCTTTATGTACATCTACTTGAACCTCCCGTACAATATACGCGGGTGAAAAATCTAGCTTCCTCCAAAAAACATCAATGGCATCGAGCGGGATACATTGACCTATAAAATAATATATTAAATAAAATATAATAAAAGTTTTCATGAAAAATAAAAACGTAAAAGAACATTCACCTGTTTGAAAGTAATTGTTTAATTTACAAGCACACGGAAGACCAAAGCTGGTAAAAAGATGGCAGGCACATGATTCTTTGGATATAATTAGATGATTTATCCTGTTAATCTCACCGACTAACATATCCAAAGCCGCAATAGAAACGTTACCTCGCAGCAATTTAAGCACTTCATGATTATGCTGCACCATAAGCATGATTTTGCTTTTGGTAAAACTTTCTTTTATAGCAATTTCCTGGGTAGCTAAGATTATTAAATGAAAGGAATAAATCTATCCAGGGTGCTATTGGTTGCTTTCAGGTAACTTTTCAACAACGAATGTTGGCTCTCAACTCGGTTCGTTGTGTGTTGACCGAAGTTATAACTTCTATTTATCCACGCCGACACAAATCTCTCTTTGTAGGGGTCCAACCAGTTATTTTTTAGGTACATCAGCACTCCTATAAAAAAATGCACTTATTTTTATGTAAATATACAGCACTCCTATGTAAATATATGTATTTATACACACTAGAAAACTTAGTTGAATGGTTGGACACCAATCTGCGATAAAGCCGGTCGTAATTATAAGCGTATATGTCCTCCGTTTCAGAGTTAATAAGTACCGACCACACATGCTGAAAAGCACCCCACTCTTCATTTGAAAAACTCGCCTTACAATGTTTAGTAATATTTTTCGAAATATGCCATCTGCAAAGTAATCGAACAGCACTCGGAAAAACTTCTTCTGACGCATTCATCAGAGCGAGGTCTCGGTCGGTTAGTATAACACGGGGCTCCATACACTTATCTTCCAGCGTTGCTTTTAGTTGCTCTAACACCCATCTGAAGTTGGCTTCACGCTCATAATCAATGAATGCGTGAGCAACAGAAAAAGATTTCAGGGTGGATGTCACACCAACCATTTGAACAAAAGGCATTTTATACAAGTTAGTTTTGTATGTTGTGTCAATCATCAGCACGTGTGGGTAAGCACGCCATAATGTGTGAGATGTGGAATGTATAAAAAAACCCCGTCGACGGTATTTGTCGGTTCCTCAATGTGAGGGGTGTAAATATATTGATGTTGTTGTAGTATAGAAAAAAAACCTGCATTGGGGTTTCACCAATTCTGGTGGACTTTTTTATTTTTGCCCGAGCATTATATACGGTTCGTAACCCAGACACGTTATTGGGATTTTGTTCCCTCAACGTGCCTAGAATGTTTCGAGGGTCAATATTTTGCTCGGTCAGATTCTTTACAGTAGAAAGCTCATTTTCGGTGAGCCTCATTGCGTATGCATGTCCTTCCAGGTGTTCAGCAGGTTCATGGTTATGAGTATCATCCACAACAACTATAATCCACCCATCTCTCTGCAGCTGGTACTTACCCTGCAATTCAAATTGACAGTTTGTTTTTTTCGTGCCACTTTTTCTTAGAGTGGATGCTCCCTTATATACACCACCCCGATCGCATTTCAACCAAATTTTAACCACCAAACCATTCGAATTTCTTTTTGAACGTTTGGTGACAATAACGAACCCATTATCTCGCCCCACGTTAGTTGCCCAATCAACTAATTCTTCACGAGATGAGAAAACCTAATCAATTTAATATTTTTAGTTAGTTATACTAAATGATAGTAAAATGAAAGTAAAATTAAATATGATATATCTTATACCTGATTCGTGTCGTATAAACCCTTTTTACCGGAACCAGAACCGTCATTATCCCGTTGCTATCGCCACCGTTATCACCCCGTCATCGCCGTCGTCATTCCCGCCGTAATTGGACGCGAACTGTCCTAGATAGTTTGAAGCAGCCTCATCGTAATAACCGTAACCCTCCTGAGGGTAATAGTTAGATTCCGAACCGAATAAATAGTTGCTATCCCAGAAAGACTTCGTAACGTTAGATATTAACGTTTATATAGTACTTGAAATGGAATATTACGTTTATGTAGTAGTTGAAATGAAATGAATTTATATCGTTGAATTATGAAATTAATTTATAAACTAACGTTTATATAGTAGTTGAAATGGAATATTGCATCTCGTCACATAATTAACACGAATATCGAGGAATATTACGTCATATCAATAATGTAATAAATACAAATTTACACGACTATCGAGGAATATTACGTCATATCAAATAACGTAATAAATACAAAATTACACGAAAAACGAGGAATAATATATCTCGTCAATTATTAAAAGTGAAACTAGAACCCGTAAGTAAGTTCACGACCGTAAGACGAATTCTAAACGGGCCGTGAAGAAATTCACGGGCCGTAATAAACACGACCGTGATCATATTCACGGGCGTTACGTTTTTGAATTACGTTTCTGAATGACCGATTTGACTTGCGACAGACCATACGGCCCGTGAAGGGCCTTACGGCCGTAAGCAGGGCGTCCAGATATCCTGGAGGGCCTTACGACAGACCATAGGGTGAATTAGTTCATTTTTTTAGTTCATTTTTTTAGTTCATTTGGATTATAATCAATTCTTTTAGATCTCTTCTTATGTATCTTTTTTGTTTCGTATTTAATGTTTTTGTTTCAAATTAGTTTTCTATATATTTTCATAAACGTTAAATGTTGGTAGTAAATTAGCATTTTATATTTAAAGAATATATCATATATTATATATTTAAAGAATATATTATTAGTATTATTATTTAATTTGAAAAGTATATATTAAAGAAAATATTACATATTTAAGTAGCAGGTACAGCACATCAGTCAATCTTTTAGACACATCAGTCATTTTTTCAGTAAAATGATAATTTGCCCTTGAAGGTGCAATGAGGTCCTTTTTTTAATTTTAAATAATCAAATTAATCACAACCTTGGATATCTTTCTAGTAGGACCAAGACCATAGGATGTAGTTAATGGGTTATCGCAATTTTGATGGGTTTAGCAATTGAACTTCACCCTATATATATATATATATATATATATATAATATATATATATATATAATATATATATATATATATATATATATATATATATAGAGATGGGTTCAAGTGAAAACCCTCAAATATTGTGAGAACCCTTTAACCTTTACCATCCAATGAGAGTGAGACACATCATCAACATGGATGACAACGTAGAGGGGTATTTTCGTCATTTGCACACCAACCACCCTTTTCTTGAATTGCTTTATGTCATACTTTATTGTACTTTTCCACCAACCCATCAAATCATCACCTTTTGCCATATCCCATGCAAATCTCGAGCCATGTTTTCTTGTACTATATCCACCTACTTCTTTTTTTTACTCCATTACCACAAGCATCCATTAAGCTATTCTTCCAACTTAGTACCATATTTCGATTTCACAGAAGCTGTATTCGTTTTCTTGAACAATTTCTTGCACTATCTACTTCTTTCATGGGTGGTGGTGAACTTTTCCCTCCACCCACTTCACAAACATGTCATATAATCGAAGTTTATGTGGGAACCACCTCAAAACACACCGACCCCGACCTCACCACCTGCACCACCTGCGCTACCCACTTCACAGCCATCTCCATTAGCCGAAGTTTGTGTGGTTCCACCTCAAGTCACAACGGCCCGACCTCAGCACTTGCGCCACCCATTTCACAGCCATCTCCATTAGCTCAAGTTTGTGTGGTTCCACCTGTAATGACAACGGCAGCGCAATCACCACCTGTGACGACCGCAAATTTGGATAAAGGCGACGCGGTTTCTGATGAAGCATGTGATGTAGTTGATCCCCCTCCACCTCATCATGTGTCTTCAACTCCTCCTTTACGTTACGTGGTTATGATCGTCGTGGTTAGTTTTTTTTTTTTTTCTGTTTTCTTCTTTTCATTTGTTTTTCAACGCAATGGGTGTTTTGTTTTTTATTACTTTCAACCGCAATAATAATTTTTACATGTTGTTGATGGCTTGCAAACGAAGTGGATTTTTTACACTGTTAAATTTGACATTTTGACTAACTACCTTTCCACTAAATATACCTTTCAACTAAATGAGTTTTTACACTGTTTTCTTATCAGATGTTTATAACATTTTTTTATCCAAATTTACTTACTTTGCCGGGGAATCATTGTGTGTGCCTATTCATAATCAACAAACCTTGTTTTTCATAACCTGTCACAGTTTTTTGTGGTTTTCCGACTTTTGCACACACCATGCATACGTATGTAACAACATGTAATCAATGTAATATAGTGTTGTTTTTACATGTTGTTACAGGAAAGTCTATAAAACATGTTGTTACATGTTATTACTGGTTGTTTGGTGGTTTGCCCTTCATGTTCTTGCATATTCATAATCTTCCAAACCTACTTTTCTTATCACATGTTATTACCTGTGGTGGTTTGTGGTTAAATATGACCTTGAAAATGGATTTACAACTTTATACTTATTAAATTGTACCACCTGCATCGGTATGTAAAAACATGTAGTCAAATGTAACACTGTTTTTTTTACATGTTATTAAAATCAGTTACTTGTTATTAC